>JXCR01122630.1:0-19063 GCA_002079205.1 Phalaenopsis hybrid cultivar | reverse complement strand
TAGTTCCGTCAATTATAAAACCACCTGAACTTGAGTTGAAAATATTGCCTAGCCACTTGAAGTATGTGTTTCTGGGAGACTCATCTACATTACCTATTATTATATCTTCATAATTAAATAATTTGAAAGAGCAAATACTATTAGATACATTAAAAGATATAAGAAAGCTTTTAATTGGACCTTAGCTGATATTAAAGGTATTATTCCTTCGATCTGTATGCACAGAATTATACTAGATGAACAATATAGACCGAGAGTTGATCCATAAAGGAGATTAAATCCAATGATAAAAGAAGTAGTTAAGAAGGAAATTTTGAAATGGTTAGACACTGGAACTATATATCTTATTTCATACAGTGCATGGGTAAGTCCAATTCATTGTGTTCCTAAGAAAGGAGGAGTGACTGTTGAAACAAAAGAAAATAATGAATTAATACCTATCAGATAAGTTACTTTGTGGCATATTTACATTGATTATAGAAAATTAAACACTGCCACTGGAAAAGATCACTTTCGCTTTACATATTTGCATTGATTATAGAAAATTAAACACTGCCACCAGGAAAGATCACTTCCCTTTCCCTTTCTTAGACCAAATAGTAGATAGACTTGCTGGGCACAAATATTTTTGTTTTTTAGATGGATATACTGGGTACCATCAAATTCCTATTGCTCCTAAGGATCAAGAAAAGACAACATTTACTAGTCCTTTTGTAACTTTTGCTTTTCCAAGAATGCCTTTTGGATTATGTAATGCACGTGCAACATTCGNTCAGAGGAACTTCGAGGAGTTTTCTTGGGGAGAAATTAGAGATAAGTGTTATTTACTTGTTGTAGTTTGTATCACTTCGATTCATATATGAATTCTGAATTTTATCGTGTCTTCCTTGTTGTAGTTTGTATGACTTTGATTTTATATATGAATTCCGAGTTTTGTTGTGTTTTCCCATTACTTGTTATAGTTTGTATGGCTTTGATTTTACATATGAATTCCAAGTTGTGTTGTGCTTTCCCCATGTTCTGAGTAGTTTTCTCTGTCTTTCTCCTTGTCTTGAGATTTGTGAAATGGTGATTTGAATTGATTGAGCCATAAATATGTTAAAGAAATTGTGATGATCTTTTCACTTCGATCTTAATTTACTTTCAATCTGGCCAATTGATTTGTTAAAACATGTTGAGTTTTACAACTAAAGTGAAGGTTACATCCAAGATTCAGGGAGGTCAAAGCCCTTGGAAGTTGGGTGCAAATAAATAGGGAAATATTATTATTGGGCGAAGAATAGGAGATTTTAGAGTGACAAACTAAAATCCCCAATTTGGTCCTATCAATTGGGTGCTGATGTGTAGATGTTAGCCCTCAGGTGAGGGCAACGTGCGAGCTCCGAAGTGAGAGTCGGTATCCTCCGAGCCTAGCAGCAGAATCAAAACCAAGCATAGGATTAGTCAATGTTCTTTATGCTTGGACCAAAGGGTAAAGAATATGTATGATCCTATTTGGCACAATATAAATTGAACTAATTCATTTTATCCATTCACTGTAATTTCTTGACAAGGAGAAGGATGCTTTCATATATATTGAATATCCCATTAAAGCCTTTATTAGTATACTTAGTTATTTAAGAGTTATTAAAATTAAATATTTATTTCAATTGCCTATTAATGACAGATAAGCAATTTGAATTCCATTGTTGCGATAGAGTATTTCTTTTCTAAAATCTTAGTTCGTAGCTTCTAATATTACTCCCCATCGATATCTAGGACTCCATTAGAGCCCTATATTACTTGAGCGATATGTATACTTGCGTTGACAATATCTAGGACTCCATTAGAGCCCTATATTACTTGAGCGATACATATACTTGCGTTGATAAGTCTGACTTACCATTATTAAATATTTTATATATACATCTTTATCGAATCTATAATCATTATCAAGTCTTTGGTGTTGTTGCCGAGGAATTAAATCTTTTAATAGCAATATTAAATACTTATATTTTTAAGCATATATAAATCGCTATCAAGTTTTTAGCGTTGTTGTCAGGGTGTAAACAAGAATCAGAATTAGAGTAACAAACAAATTAAGACTACTAGAAAATTTTTACTTGAATTGTAACTTATTTTCATATTTAGTTAACTATTTTAATGTGTACTGATTTCAAATTATATGCGTAAATTTGGACCTGAAAATCTTATACCCTATGATTCGAAATTAGAACGCACTGTTAGAAAAGTTATAAGACTGAGAAGAGAATTTAGAAATTCTGATACAATGGAAAACAACATGAGCAATCAAGGAATAGAAGATGAACACCAACCTAGACCCTTACGAGATTATGCAAATTTTACAACAGATGAAATTCACTTATCTATCCAAAATCCTAATGTAGCTGCTAATTCATTTGAGCTTAAATATGCTATTATCCAAACGGTACAAAACAATAAATTCGGAGGTACATCAAATAAAGATTCTAATTTACACCTCGTTAGTTTCTTAGAACTATGTGCTACCTTTAAATATGACAGAGTTTCAAATGATGCTGTTAGACTTAGATTTTTTCCTTTTTCACTTAGGGATAAGACTAAGATGTGGTTAAATTTGTTAGCACCGAGATCTATTAGAACTTGGGGAGAACTTTCACAGAAATTTCCATCCAAATATTTTCCTCTATCCAAAACTGTTAAAAGGGAGAACTTTCACAGAAAGTTCTATCCAAATATTTCCCTCCATCCAAAACTGCTAAACTTATAAATGACAACATCGTTCTGTCAGATTGATGGAGAGTCAATATATGAAGCTTGGGAGAGATTTAAAGATCCAACTTTCACAGAAATTTCTATCCAAATATTTCCCTCCATCCGAAACTGCTAAACTTAGAAATGACATAACATCACTTTCACAGAAATTTATATCCAAATATTTCCCTCCACCCAAAACTGCTAAACTTAGAAATGACATAACATCGTTCTCAGATTGATGGAAAGTCAATATATGAAGCTTGGGAGAGATTTAAAGATCTTCTTAGGAAATGCCCTCATCATTCGTTTCCAGATTGGTTGATAATTCAAACTTTTTATAATGGATTTGTGGATTTCTTAGATCGTTATAGATGTTGCGGCTGGTGGTTCTTTAATGTCAAAACCTTTTGATGAGGCTTATTCGTTACTAGAAGAGATGACTACCAACAATTCTCAAAACCTTTTGATGAGGCTTATTTATTAATAGAAGAAATGACTACCAACAATTTTCAATGAAGGGTAAATCCTAAAAGAGTAGCTAGTATCCATGATTCTGATGCAATATCTATGTTAGCTTCGTAGATTGCTGTAATATCAAAGAAATTAGATCATTATAGAATGAATTATGCTCCAACACCTACTGTGATGGAAGAGAATTCATCCAGACAATTTGTGGATGTTTAACCTTCATATGAGATTTTAAATGCTATTAATAGACCCAATAATCCTTATTCAAACTATTATAACCCAGGTTGGAAGAATCATCCAAATTTCAATTGGAATAACAATTCTGCTACAAACCAACAATGAGCTAACAACCCAGTGAACTCATTAAGAAATTCATCCAACAAAGGAAATGTTAATTATGGACCTTCTTATCCTCTAGGATTTAATAGTAATACTAAAATTTAAAAAAAAAGAAGTTGTCTATGGAAGAGTTGATATTAAACATGGGTCAACAATTGCAGAATCAAGAAAATCAATTACAAAATTAAGGAACTGCTATTAAGAATATTAAAAATCAATTAGGGCACATCGCTACTCTGCTTAGTAACCGAACATTAGGAACTTTTCCTAGTACCGTGGAACCAAATCCTAAAGATTAAAGAAAAGAACAAATCAAAGCGATACAATTACGAAGTGGAAAAGAATTGGAAACAAGAGTACAGAAAGAAACGAAAACTGAAAAAACGAAAGTGGATATCAAAAAAGAAAAGGATCATGAATACCCAGAATTAGAATATCCACTTACACCAATGAAAATTACTATGGAGAAACCTCTACCATTGTTTCCTCAAAGATTGAAGCAACACAAACAGAATAAATAAATTTTCAAGTTCTTAGAAATTCTTAAGAAATTAACAGTAAATATTCCCTTCATAAAAGCTTTAGAGAAAATGCCTAATTATGTGAAATTTATGAAAGATATTCTGAACAAGAAAAAGAAGTTTACTGATAATGAAACTGTTGCACTTAGCAAAGAGTGTAGTGCAATTATTCAGAAAAAAAAGCTTCCAAAAAAATTAAAAGATCCAGGTAGTTTCACTATACTGTATGCTATCGGTGAAAAATTTTATGGAAGAGCTTTATGTGATTTGGGAGCCAGCATTAATCTTATGCCTCTATCAATTTTTAAAAGATTAGAGGAATTCTTAATCTTATGCCTCTATCAATTTTCAAAAGATTAGGATTAGAAGAAGTCTCACCTACTTCTGTAACTCGTTAGTTAGCGCTGCCTCTATCAATTTTCAAAAGACTAGGATTAGGAGAAGTCTCACCTACTTCTGTAACTCTTTGCTATCGGTGAAAAATTTTATGGAAGAGCTTTATGTGATTTGGGAGCCAGCATTAATCTTACATATCGATGAAAAATTTTATGGAAGAGCTTTATGTGATTTGGGAGCCAGCATTAATCTTATGCCTATATCAATTTTCAAAAGACTAGGATTAGGAGAAGTCTCACCTACTTCTGTAACTCTTCAATTATCGCTTTATGTGATTTGGGAGCCAGTATTAACCTTATGCCTCTATCAATTTTCAAAAGACTAAGCTCTCACCTACTTCTGTAACTCTTCAATTAGCAGACCGATCAGTTACATATCCTAAGGGAGTTTTAGACCTTATGCCTCTATCAATTTTCAAAAGATTAGGATTAGAAGAAGTCTCACCTACTTCTGTAACTCGTTAGTTAGCGCTGCCTCTATCAATTTTCAAAAGACTAGGATTAGGAGAAGTCTCACCTACTTCTGTAACTCTTTGCTATCGGTGAAAAATTTTATGGAAGAGCTTTATGTGATTTGGGAGCCAGCATTAATCTTACACTATCAATTTTCAAAAGATTAGGATTAGGAGAAGTCTCACCTACTTTTGTAACTCTACAGTTTGATCAATTTTCAAAAGATTAGGATTAGGAGAAGTCTCACCTACTTCTTTAACTCTTCAGTTAGAATCAATTTTCAAAAAATTAGGATTAGGAGAAGTCTCACCTACTTCTATAACTCTTCAGTTAGCGTATCAATTTTCAAATGATTAGGATTAGGAGAAGTCTCACCTACTTCTGTAACTCTTCAGTTAGCAAATCGTTCAGTTACATATCCTAAGGGAGTTATAGAAGATGTGTTAGTAAAAGTGGACAAATTTATACAGTTACTTATCCTAAGGGAGTTATAGAAGATGTGTTAGTAAAAGTTGATAAATTTATCTTTATTAGCAGATCGATCAATTACATATCCTAAGGGAGTTATAAGAGATGCGTTAGTAAAAGTTGATAAATTTATCTTTCGTTACATATCCTAAGGGAGTTATAGAAGATGTGTTAGTAAAAGTTGACAAATTTATCTTTTTATGTTGTTTTAGATATGGAGGAAGATAAAGAAATACATATCATTTTAGGGAGACCATTTTTAGCTATTGGAAAAGCTTTGATAGATGTTCAAAAAGGAGAATTAACTATGTGAGTTACGATCAAGAAGTGACTTTTAACATTTCAAAATCGATGAAATACCCTCTTGTTGAAAGAGATAGTGAATGTCTTCGCATGGAAATTAGTGAACATCTATTGCATGAACATTTTAAAGAATATTTTGAAGGGAAAGAACAATTTGAAGATAANAGTGGGTTAGCTGAAGTTTCTAATAGAGAGATTAAACAAATACTTGAAAAGACTGTAAACCCTAGTAGGATAAATTGGTCCACTAGAGTGGATACCGCTTTATGGGGTTACAGGATTGCTTATAAAATTCCTATTGGAATGAGTCCTTACAGACTGATTTTTGGAAAGACTTGTCACTTACTAGTAGAATTGGAGCATAAAGCATATTGGGCGATTAAAGAATTTAATTATAATTTGAAGGATGCTCGTAAGAAGAGAATGTTACAATTGAATGAATTGGAAGAATTAAGAAATGACTCTTATGATAACGACAAAATTTGGTTAATGTTGGGCGATTAAAGAATTCAATTATAATTTGAAAGATGTGGTAAGAAGAGATTGTTATAATTAAATTAATTGGAATAATTAAGAAATGAATCTTATGATAACGACTGAATTTATAAGGAAATTAAATGAATTGGAAGAATTAAGAAATGAATCTTATGATAATGACATAATTTATAAGGAAAAGCATGATCGGAAGATTAACCAGAAGAACTTTGAACCAGGATAAGAAGTTTTGCTTTACAATACTAGGCTGAAGTTATTCCCTGGGAATTTGAAGTCTCGTTGGTTAGGACCCTTTACTGTCACTCAAGTTTATATGTATGAAACTATTGAAATTGAAGATAAAAAGACTGGAAATAGATTTAAAGTAAATGCTCATAGATTAAAACCATATTTTGAGTGTAAAAGACCAAAATTTAAAGAGGTTTTAATGATCAGTCAACCTGAATAATACCTGAATAGGTCCGGCTGACGACGTTAAACCAAGCGCTTTGTAGGAGGCAACCCATAATTATCTTTATTTATATTGCGATTATATTAGTTTTTATTTGAAATTATTGTTAGATTTTGGTAGTATTGAATTCTACTACTCTTATTTACCCTTAAATCATCATAAAAATTAGATCCATAGAGAAAAATTGGAGCGCATTAGGACGAGAGTGAAACTGTGCAATTTTTGCTTTGTACGCCGACGTCGCCATCAACGTTGCCGACGGTGCCTTTTTCCCGAGAGTCCAGAAAATTAAATACTAAAGGCTCGCCAATGGCGCCCTCGACTCCGCCGACTGCGAGACCGGCGGGATGGCAATTTTTGGAGTTTGAATGAGCAATTTTTGGCGATTTTGGGCTGGAGTTACACATTTTAAACTCCCAAATTTGATTCCTAAGTTCATATTTCAACCAAAAACAAAGTGAAACTCCACCAAATTTATTCCTATGGCTCCAATTCCTCTAAAAATCCTAGAATGCGAGTGTTTAACTGGAGAAAGTTCATTAGTGCGGAAGCTCAACGAATCTTCAATAAGGTACTGGGGAAAAAATAATTAATCAAGGAACAAGGATTCATAAATTGAGGATGAAATAATCCCTCGACGGAAATTAAAGAGATGATTGTGTGGTGAAGATAGGAAGTGTTGCGCTACACTATCGCCGCCGTGGTTGTTCCTGTGGTGAAGAAATTTTATGTTAACTTGCTTGGAATCAACCGGGGAGTCGTTTATGTGTGAGGTAGATGGAGAACTTTTACTCCTGCATGAATCAATGAATTATACATGATCGAGAATGTTCCTGTCAGCCATTATTCCAACTTCGTCCCGACAAGAAACCAGATGAATGAAATTTACCAATATTTAAAGGACAAAACTGAAGACTGGGAAATGAGAGAAAATGGGTATGTTGGTTTTTCTGTGACACTTCTAAATCCCATTTCGAAACATTGGCACTTCTTCATTTCTACAAAACTGTTACCGACGATGAGGATCTGTAAAGTTCCTAAGGAAAGAGCTATTCTGAATTACTGCATCCAAATGAGACTGCCAATCGATATTGGATCGATAATTGTGAAGTCTATTTTAGGCCTGATCGTTCATTGATCAACTTATGGGCTTGGACACCCTTCCATAATTTTCTTACTTTGCAGTCAGTTCCAGGTATCCTATGAAAATTGTTAAGAGGTACTTCTACCTTGGAAGCCTTTGGACCCAACCGAGAGATTCCCGGGTTATGAAGATGAAAATGACATAACTATTATGGTAGATCAATTGTCTCAGAATTCACTGCCTATCCAACCTTTAGTTCTGGACAAGACTCTGGTGATCCTGCACAAAATCAAGAAATTGGGATACAAAATGTCATGAATGCAATTAATAATATCTCTGATTTCTTCGATCATCTAGACTGGAAGATTAAAGAACATTTTTCTCACTCTGGACATATAGAAGATAGTTTGATACGGCTGATGAGGAAGATGAAATTGATAGAAGAGCATTCTACTGAAGAATTTTCATACCGACCCTTATATAACCTCTTCGTTCATGTGCAAGCAGTGGGTGATCTCAGAGGATAATCTAGCACTGAATCTGATGAATAGTAGATTTATATTGCTACCTGTCTATCTGTGTATGTAATTTGATTTGAACTTTGCATTTATTTTTCTTTAGAATTATGCTTTGAGATCTTTGTATGGTTGGGACTGAGCATAGGATGTTTTGTTTTCAAGATTTTGAGTGTTGTGGCTTGGATTGCGACACTGAATTAATGTATTAAGGTTGAGAAAATACGAAACTTAGGTGTGTTATGTAACGTATATTGTAACTCTTGGAATTTATATATAATTGTGATATTTTGTGTTGTGAAAGTTTATTTGTGATAAGTAAATCATTTAATTACTTAAAATTATGTCTATAATGATTGAAAGCATGTCGTTGAGGCTTGAAATTGATAAAAAATGCAAAAATTTGGGAATTGAACCATTTCAATAGAGCCCGCCGATGACGCCCTCGACGCCGCCGACGGTGGACTTTTCCCAAGTCTTAGGATATAATCTCAATAGAGCGCGCCGACGACGCCAAAGATCCCACCGACGATGAGATCCCAAAAAAATACCTTTAACCATGATTTTGACCAGTCAACCGCCAGTATTCATCATCCCCTTCCTCTGAAAAACGTGATTTTTGACCCAGGGCTTGAGAGATCTTTGATTTAGAGGCGATTTCAAGGCATTTAGACACCAAATTTGATTATCTCTTAGTAAGAACTTCACTGCAAACTAAAATCATTTGATTTTCACCATGGATTTCTTCCACATTAAGGAGATCCAAAATATTTGAGAATGTGAAGAAAATATTGGGAAGAAATTGATGAAACTTAGTTTTGAACTCTTAAAATCACTCTTCGAAGCCATTATTTCATATTTGAAGTATATTTTTGAAATTTTCTATAATTTTGATTAGATTGAAATGGCTCCACGAAAAAAGAGGAGACTTGAGTTCGATGAGTCTCGCTTCGTTAATGCGAAGGCTCAATCAAGGTTTACTTTAGTGTTTCAAAGAAAGAAGAGCATACAAGAACGAGTTTTTCAGAGTCCGGGAGGAGAAATCGAACGAATTATTACCGAGCGGAGGTGGGAAAACTTCTGTTACACCACCAATAAGTCTGTTGCAAATATTGTGAAAGAATTTTATGCCAATGTGTTCTATTCTGAAGATGGAATCGTTTAAGTTTGGGAATTTCTTATTGAATTTAATGCCGCCCGCATTAACTCCTTTTCCAAAATCCCAGACTCTTATAACTGCCACCATGAATCCTTCAATACTATGGAAAGCCCACTGAATGATGTAATCAACTTTCTCACTGATGGGAATGGAACGTGGAAGATTAAGCAATGAGAATGGGTAAATTTTTTCTGCTTCCGTGTTAAATTCTACCTCTAAAGCGTGACACTATTTTATTTCCTCTACTCTATTACTGACTTATCACCATAGTGAGGTAACAAGAGATAGAGCTACTTTGAATTTCTGTATTCATAATAATAAAAATATAAATGTGAGGAGAATCATTTTTAAGAATATATTGACTACGACAAGGAGTGAAACAAGTGGAGGCCTAGGACATCCTGGCCTCATTTATGCACTATAAAAACTTTCTGGAGTGGAAGCTGGAGGTAATGAGGAATGGGTTTACCCTATAAAACCCATTAATAAAGCTAATTTTAAAACTTATGAATCCCATGAAAAATGGAGAACTGAGAGTAGGAGTCAAGAACCTTCTACTAGTAGAGATGTCCCCTCTACAAGTTATGACCTTTCACTTTCTAGTTTCCCTACCCTAACTGACTTGATGAATGAGTTGACATTGCAACGACATAGACTTGATAAGTGAAAGGATTGGAGGTTTAGAATGTCGACATGATTATGATAGTGAGTACCTTCAGAGGCATTCAAATTTTGAGATAGCTTACTATGAAGCTCAGGCCTGACACTACAGAGGTGAGCCGGATGTTACTTTCCCTGAGTGCCCCTGATATACTGAGTATCAACCCAATCCACCTGCTGACCAAAGAGACGAAGACATGGTTTGGGATTTTGATATCTGAATGTAGTTTATGCACTTATACTTATACTTTTATTTTTATTTTTATTTTTGTAATTTTTGTAATAGAAACAAATGTTTGTTTGTACTTTTATTTTTATTGTTGTAATTGGATAATTTTAATTATTGTTATAATTATTAGTGTGGTAGTTAAAATTTGCATGTGTAGTATAATGGATGTTGATTAGTGTTTTGTGAATTGTATTGTAATGTGATTTTTATTTTGCATTTTAATTGTAATTGTTTTATTTAGTATTGTGGATGTGTTAGTGAATTATTGTGTTTGTTTAATGTTATAGTTTTATACTTATTTCAAAATTCATTACCCAACAAATTCTCTAATGATTCATATGTGTAGAAAGCTCCTAATGTTAGAGACCAGATGAAGTAGAAATTTTGAGAAAGACTGCAAAAATTTTAAAATGATAAAAATACCTAAAATACTTAGGTATGATTTATATTCAACATTTTTCTATCCACCTGTATCATTTCATATTGAAAAATTTAAGTTTGGGGGAAGGAAGAAAAAGATTAACTATTAGATGTTCTCTATTTCAATATTTTCAAAAATTATTAATATGATTTTATGTAGTGAATTTAATTCAAGTAACTATATTTTGTANATATAGGATTGAAAGCAATCCAAATGAAAAAGAGAAAAGAAAAGAAAGAAAAAAATATATATGAAAGTGAGGAGAAGCTTGAGGATATGCCAAATCAAAAATTGGCTTCATTGGACCCAAATGAAAGTATGGAGAAGCTTAAGGATATGTCTAATCAAAATTGCTTCACTGAAAACCTAAATACATTCCTGAACTTATATTTATGGATTAGATCTTTTACTAGTAGAAAGTGAGGAGAAGCTTGAGAAGATGCCTAATAAAAAATTGGCTTCATTGGACCTACCTAAAGTAAATCTTGATACGAGATGCCTAATCAAAAATTGGCTTCACTGGACCTACCTAAAGGGAAAACCTAAATACAAGATATGCCTAGTCAAAAATTGGCTTCACTAGACCTACCTAAAGGGAAAACCTAAATATATTCTTAAATCTTATATTTATGGATTAGATCTTTTACTAGTAGTGTTCTCATGAAGTTCCTATCATTTGAATTATTTAAGTGACTTAATATTACAACATATAGTCGTTCTTGAAATGAATAGATGACTAGAACTCTTAAACTTGATGACTAGATAATCTTGTAGCTACAAAGTTAATTTAATTAATTGAATTTTTTCTGAAAATCTCACTATGGTATTTACTTAGATCAAATTTATACTATTTCGAAATTAAAACTTTACTACAATAGATCATAACCTTTACATAGTACTAAAATTACTTGAGGACAAGTAATAGTTTTGGGGGATTTTGACCAAAGGAAAATATGTTGAGATTTTCATACATATTTTATACTATTTTTTATGATATTACAATTTAAAGAAAGGTATTTTTGATGTTTTGTTGCAAATTTGATGAAANATGTTGAGATTTTCATACCTATTTTATACTATTTTTAATGATATTGCACTTTAAAGAAAGGTATTTTTGATGGTTTGTTGCAGGGATGATGAATTAGGGTCATTGGAGCAAAAATATGCAAAAAAGAGCGAATTTGGAGCAAAAAGGACCAAAATGTGAAGATTTGAACTAGTGCGCCGACGGCGAGCCCAACGACGCCGACGGCGGACTTTTCCCGAGAATCCATATTTAATTCACTTAGAAGGCCCGCTGACGGCACCCTCAAGGCCACCGACGGCGAGATTGGCAGTTATGTCCAACAATGCATTGGATGAGGACGAATTTTGGAGAGGTGCTTAGGCAACTCTTGGGAAAACTCATCCACAACTTTAAAGGAAGATCTTGGCCACAAATGGAAGAAGGGGGGAGAGGCTCTAGAGGTTCTGGAGGTTAGAGAGGTTCCATTAGTGTGTAGAGAGTTTACTAGAGTGTCTAATTGTGAGGAATTCTTCAAGAGATTGTAAGAGTGGAGGGAAAGTGAGAGATTTCTTCCTTCTTATCGCTTCGAAAAAGAATTATGTGTGCTGTAAAGAAAAGAAGAGATTTAGAGGAACTTCGAGGAGTTTTCTTGGGGAAAAATTAGAGATAAGTGTTACTTACTTGTTTTTGTTTGTATGACTTTGCTTTTATATATGAATTCTGAGTTTTGTTGTGTCTTCCCCATGAGTTCTGAGTAGTTTTCTCTATCTTTCTCCTTGTCTTGAGATTTGTGAAATGGTGATTTGAATTGGTTGAGCTATGAAAATGTTAAAGAAATTGTGATGATCTTTTCACTTCAATCTTAATTTACTTTCAATCTGGCCAATTGATTTGTGAAAATATGTTGAGTTTTACAACTAAAGTGAAGATTACATCCAAGATTCAGGGAGGCCAAAGCCCTTGGACATTGGGTGCAAATAGATAGGGAAATAAAATTATCGGGCTTAAAATTGGAGATTTTAGAGTGAAAGACTAAAATCCCAAATTCGGTCCTATCGTTTGGATGCTTAAGTGTAGATGTTAGCCCTCAGAAGAGGGGAACGTGGGAGCTCCAAAGTGAGAGTGGGTATCCTCCTAGCCTAGCCGCATATTCAATAAACAAACATAGGATTAGTCAATGTTCTTTATGTCAGGACCGGGTAAAGAATATGTATGCTCCTATTTGACACAATATAATTTGAACTGATTCACTTTATCCATTCACTATAGTTTCTTGAAAAGGAGAAGGATGTTTTCTTATATATTGAATATAACATTAGACCATTCACTATAATTTCTTGACAAGGAGAATGATGCTTTCTTATATATTGAATATCACATTGGAATTCACTATAATTTCTTGACAAGGAGAAGGATGCTTTCTTATATATTGAATATCACATTTAACTAATTTATTAGTATAATTAGTTATTTAAGAGTTATTAAAATTACATATTTATTTCAATTGTCTATTAATGTAGTATAATTAGTTATTTAAGAGTTATTAAAATTACATATTTATTTCAATTGCTTATTAGTGATAGGTATAATTAGTTATTTAAGAGTTATTAAAATTACATATTTATTTCAATTGCCTATTAGTGACTCATAAGCTAATTAGTTATTTAAGAGTTATTAAAATTACATATTTATTTCAATTGCCTATTAGTGACAAAAAAATAATTTGAATTCCATTGTTGCGATTGAGTATTGCTTTACTAAAATCTTAGTTCGTATCCCTATGGGATCGATATCTAAGACTCCATTTTAGCTCTATATTACTTGAGCGATATGTATACTTGCGTTGATAAGTGTGACTTTACCATTATTTAATATTGTATATATACATCTTTATCGAATCTACAACCATTATCAAGTCTTTGGTGTTGTTGCTGAGGAATTAAATTTTTTAATAGCAATATTAAATACTTATATTTTTAAGCATATATAAAGTCGCTGTCAACCTCTCAAAATTTTGATTTAATTTAGATAATTATTTAAATTTAGAAGATAGAATTTAAATAATTTATCCAAAATAAAATTTATATTTTTGAAAAAATTTTTAGAGGTTTTCTAAGGTCAAAGAAACACTTAAACAAAATATCATGATTTTTTTGAATCAAATTTCTATAATTATTATTATTTAATTTTTAATCAATTTCAATGATTAAATTGAATAGAAATTAATATTTTAATTGCAAAAATCATTTTTATATTTTTAATATACTTCTATGAATTCAGAAAACCCAAAGAATCAAATCTTATATTTTTGTGATTTTTAATTTATTTATTATAATTATTTAGTGTGAAAACATGAAAAATTCATTTTTTTAAGCATTTAAAATTTATTTTTAACTTAGAAAAATTAGGAAAAATGTCCTAATGAATTCTAAGGGACCAAGGGACATTCCCACTCATTCTGAACCATTTTTTGTATTTTAAAAAAATTTGAATATTTTAATTATTTTAATTCTAAATATATTTTAAAAATTAAATATTTTCGCAAAAGTGGGTTTTATTTTTAGAAGATGCCCCTGATCACAAGGAACTTAGAGAAATAATTTTCATAATTTTTTTAAGTATATTTAAGTTAACATAATTATTTTTGTACAAAAAAGCAAGGCTTCCTTAAAAATTATTTTTAGTGCTTACACAGTCAAATAATTTTCATATTTTGACACTGAATAAACATGATTTTTATGGACAATGGAGAAGTGATTTTGTCAATTTTTTATAAGTGTATAATTTACATAAATTAATATAAGGTATATGCATTTAATTAATTATAAAAATGTACAAGATGATTCAAAGCATCAGAATATTTTTTCTAGATTTCTCTGACCATAGGAAACCTACTTAAATTATTTTCATTATTTCCCAAGTGATATTTTGATTTATATAATTAAAATAGACAAAATGGTCACCTTATCTTGAAAATTAGGGTTAGAAGTATAGAGATACCCTCTGACCTTGGAAAATCAAAGGAAATAGCCTCTGTCATGAAAAACAAACCCTCAAAATTTCAAGTCATAGTGAGCAATGCTTAGTCATGGAGAATTGAAATACCATAGAGGGTATTTAATTCATTAAAACTCAGGGAATAAGAAAATAATTTTTTATTTTTAGTTCACATTATTCTCCTCTGTTCAATGAGCAAGAGAGTATTTTTCTTTTATTTTTACAATTTTTCTACACAAAGATATGATTTTTTAAAGTTATAGGCATTTAAATAATTATGAAAATCTTTATTTCTCTATTTAAGTGACGCGGCGACGCGTCAACCTACGACGGCTCTGACGCTCCATGCAATGTCTTCTGGTTCGGTGCTGTCATCCACATCAGTGCTGACTCGGCCCGCAGTTCGTATTCCATTCTTTCGTCTGGCACTCCTCCATTGGTTGGATACACGTGCAATTGAACGGGCTCTCCTTTATCGTCCCTAAGTGTTCAAACCCGAGAACCATTCACATTAAAACTTTAAGATCTTTGTTTATACTCAACCAAATCACATGGGGTTTGTTTCTAAACCTTCATCTACTCAAGAAAAACACATCTATAAGGTTGATCAAAGTTAAGCCACCACAAATAGAGAATCAAAATAAGCTCTGGCTACGGTTGGAGCTCAATACATTTGTCGGAGAGGGGAGGCCTCAATTAGATAGTTGTGGTATCTTCGATTGGACCCAATGAACCTTTGGATGAAGTCTTATGCCCTGGTGAATTTTCTAGGTATGAATTCGATTAAGCTTGATTTCAGGTGTTGATCAAAGTCTATGCTAAGGGATTTGATGGGAATCAACTCCTCTCTCTGTGAGGATGGTGTGTACACAGTTAATTTGAGTTTTGTGGAACTTGGAGAGATTTCCTAATTTTAGCTAAAAATTTGAGCTCAAAATTGGGCTTCCACAGTGGGGATTAGTGGGGGAAAATGGTGGCAATGAGCTTAGGAGTTCTTGGAGAGTGCCTGAGAGCAATTGGACAGAGTTACCCCAAGGATTTTCAGCACACCTCCCTCTTGCAATGGAGGAGCTGATTAAATAGAGGAGCTTAGAGGGAAACTCAGGGCAAATTGATGGGTGCAAAGAGCTGCTTAAGTGGAGGGCTGAGGAACTCTAAAGAGACATTGAGATGAGGTGGCCTCTATGATTGAAATTGGGTTTGATTTAGGGGTGGTGGCTCTTGATTTTGGCTCCTCTCGTGACTAGGGTGGCTGGCCATGGCAGGGGAGGTGATTAGGTGGCTCAGGAAGCACAGAGGAATCTGTCACAACCATTAATTTGGGTTGGTGATAGGTTTTGGCAAAGATATCTTTGGCTTAAGCAATTTAGGAAACAAATCCCTTGATTTAGGGGGCCTTTGGTCCATGGCTCATCTAGGGTGGGTTAAGTAAGGTTTGGCCTGGTCCAAGGGGGAGTTTAGTGGCTGTGGAGTCATCAATTTAGTGGCCTTAAGATGGCTAAGTTAATTTTGGTACATGAGCCCAATTTTGGTTCCAAATGGCCAAAGGTTGGGTTTGGGTTAGAATAGCCATGACTTTGAGGCCAATTGACTGATTGAAATTGTGTAGATGATTGTTATGAAGATTTTTGGTGAAGTATTGAAGTGATTTTTGAGTCCAATTAGAAGCTCAATTTGAAGGATTTTGGGATTTTGGTCAATTTGGGCATAATGGACTAGACTTGGGTCTAGGTTATGCTAAGGTTAGGCTAACTCCAAATTGATGGTTGAAAATGGTCCATATGAATGTCATGAAGAGTTTTCAACATGAATTTGGTGCCAATTTTGGGGTTAGAGCATTCAATTTGGTGGGATTAGGTCATATGGAAAATTTGGGGGTTTTTGGATTTAGGTCAAAATTGAGTGCAATTCAGGCTTTAACAAGGCCAATTGAAGGTTAAATTTGATGTTTAGGAATGTTATGGAGAATTTAGGGTCCAAATTGAGGAAATTGAGTAGGCTATGGGGTTCAATTTGATGAAATCAAATCATAATATTGAGCTCAAAGCATGGGCCAATTAGGCATGGATTTAGTTTAGATTGGTCATATGAAAGATAAGTTTAAGTTTAGGATTGAAATTGAGGGGAATTGCGCTCCAATAGATGGACATTTGAGGTGAATTTGGGAAAATTTGGCTTTTAAAGGCAATTTTGGGGGTTCTGGTTAAAATGGTCAAATTGACCAAATTGGGGTTGATTGAAGGGTTCAAATTGGTTTTGGAGTCATTTGAAGTGATTTTGGATGTTTTGGAAAAGTTTAGGGTGCCAAGAGTATTTTTGTAATTTTGTCAAATTTAGGGGTATTTTGGTAATTTTGGAATTTTTGGGTGATTTTGGGTAATTTGGGTATTTTCAAATGGTTTGAAATGATTTTTGCTCAAATTTAGGTATTTTCAGTGAATTTGAGGATTTTAACCAAATTTAGGGTTTTAAGGGCATTTAGTTAATTTGGATGGATTTAGGGGCAAAAGGTCAAGTTGGATACTGGTAGAATTGGGGTGCCAACCACCTTAAATCCATGGACTAGTGAAATCCCTATTTGGGTCCTCCATGTACTGGTCTTAGCTAAACCCAACCTAGGGCTAGAGGGTTTAGGGGACTTTCTAAATGAGTCTCCCAAAAGATCAAGTGATCAAAGTCAACAATTTTAGGTTCAGGGTTTGTGAGTGGTTGTGGGTGAAAGTGAGTGAACTAACTCCATAAAAACATCTAGGGCTAACCTAAGGTCGAGCAGTCCTATCAGAAATCTCCTTGAGATCCTCCATACTGACCTCACCTACTAAGTGCTAGAGGTTAGGACCAATAAGTGGAACTTCAAGTCGAGCAAGGAAGAGTTTAGAATTTCTAATATTGAGGGTTCCTTTTCTAATTTTCTAGGAATAATCAATAGGAAAGTTCTATGGCTAGACCCTAGGCTACTAAAGAGAAAAAACTAAGCCTCAACCGAAAGTAAGGTCAACAAATTTCTACGCATCAAAATAGATAAACTTTCTTTTATTGAAAACTCCATACCTTGAAGTATTTATGGAATTGGAAGCCATGGAATTCAAAATTAGGAAGTTTATGGACATCCAAGGCAATTTTTAAGACTTTTAAAAACACCTCTCGACAGTTATTGAAAAGCGAAATCTCGCCAAAGTCCGCCAAAACCGTTTAGCACGTGGGTAACTGCTCGGGACACTGTCGGCGCTCCCAATGGCGCTGCGGTGCAAGAGGCCAAATTTACATCTATAACTTGTTTTGTTAAATCTGATTCCAAATTTTCCTCCAATACCAATATTTGTCTTAATTTATGATATATATAAATGTGTAGGACTCAAAAATACTATTATTTAAGATATAAATACACTTACTAAACAAAACAGTAATATAGAAATAAATAAATTTATATATGGGTTGCATCCCACAAAGCCCTTGGTTTAACGTCGTCAGCCCGACATACCATTTGTTTAGTTGGGTTGACTTAACATTAAAACTTCTTTAAATTGTGGTATGTGTCCTTCATAATAATGTTTTAATCGATGCCCATTAACTTTAAATATCTTTCCAGTTTTAGGATTCTTAATAACAATAGTTCCATAATGATAAACTTTAATTACTTTAAATGGTCCTAACCATCTAGATTTCAGTTTTCCTGGAAATAATCTCAATCTTGTGTTATATAATAGGACTTCTTGTCCAACTTCAAACTTCTTCTTAATAATCTTCCAATCATGGAATATTTTCACTTTCTTTTTATAGATTTTTGCATTATCATATGCTTCATTACTAATTTCCTTAAGTTCATTGAGTTGCAATAATCTTTTCTCAGCAACATCTTTTAGATTAAAATTAAATTCCTTAATAGCCCAAAATTCTTTATGCTCCAATTCAACTGGTAAGTGGCATGTTTTTCCAAAAATAAATCAATATGGGGACATTCTTATAAGAGTCTTATAAGCAGTTCTGTATGCCCATATTGCAGTATCTAATCTTGCAGACCAATCCAATTTATAGAGATTTACAGCTTTTTCTAATTTTTTTTATTTCATGATTTCATATTTCTGTTAGACTGCTAGTCTGAAGATGATAAGCAGTATTGAATCTATTTATAATATCATATTTTTTAATTAATTTCTCGATTCTCTTATTTCTAAAATGAGATCCTCCATCAGTAATAATTACACTTGACATTCCGTATCTTGTAGAAGTATTTTTGTTTAAAAATTTAGAAACTCTCCGAGCATCACATTTAGGTACAACATCAACTTAAATCCATTTGAACATTGTCGGCACTATTTTTGGTGTGGGGTTTGCCCGTAAGAAGCTGTCGGTCATCAGAATT
>JXCR01122628.1:17796-32739 GCA_002079205.1 Phalaenopsis hybrid cultivar | reverse complement strand
CGATGATCTGACGAACACCCCCTATTCATGTAGTCCCAAACACCATCAACCATTGCTCACCGTTCGTTGCTATCTACCATTAGTCACTGCCTGCCCCTTGCAACGATGCACAATTTGAAGTAACTATCGGTGCCGCAGAATCACGAAATAACCTATGAAGTGGTGCATCATCCCGAACGTCGCGCCGACCCTGAAGATGGTGCACTTAAGCTCCAGCTTTCACTCTCTTTTGTAAAACCTCCCAATCGTAGAGCAACGAGTCCTTCCAAACAACGTCATAATAACTTGTGAAACTATGTAACGTTTCTTGCTTATGGGAGAAGAGATTGTACCTGTAACTTATAGTGTAATATTCCATCCGTGCAAGACCACATGGTTTTTCCTCTTTAATAGGTTTTTGACATCAAACTTTTTTATTTCTCAATTGGTTTTTTTCTTTCATCTAAGTGTATGTTGGATCCTATTACAATGCTAAGACAATATTTCAGTACTCTACAGCTGTAGACCTTCAAACACACATCAGTTTAGCACTGTCTTTATGAAGCGAAGTCGTGCTTGACACTATCTTTGAGTCTGAGATGTCGAGCTTATACTTCTTGTTCAAGTGATATACATCATTCAACTCGCAAAGTAACATTCTTTGTACCGCTTGAAAAAACATTCTTCAATGTGGGGGGCAACCTTTAGAGCAGTCTCAAAAGGACATTCACGCGGGCGCGACTATGGTGAGGTAGTCATCTTACATTTCATTCAGATATCAAGCTTTTGAGAACCGCTTCTAGGCCAGGGGCAAAATCCAAATAATGCTTCTTAAGCACCCCTGCCATACCAGACTTCTTCCTTAACTAGATCAGGGAGATATCTTCAAGGCTAGATATAAGAGTTGATTTATAAGCTCATGTGGAAAACACCCTGACTGGAGGACAATAAAGTCAAAAGTAGTCACTAGCAAGTTGTCAAACATCATCCTTGAGTATGACTACAACTATATTTCTAAGAAAAGCCAAGTTCTATTACGACCTACGTCTCAATCTTGAGAGACACAAAACATTTTCTGACACCTCATTCTGGATTTAATCGGTCTTATGTTGACTCAATTTGACCTCTTCCATCACAAACAATCGTCTTCAAATAGAAGCTTTGACTAACAATCNACCTCCCAATCGTAGAGCAACGAGTCCTTCCAAACAACGTCATAATAACTTGTGAAACTATGTAACGTTTCTGGCTTATGGGAGAAGAGATTGTACCTGTAACTTATAGTGTAATATTCCATCTGTGCAAGACCACATGATTTTTCCTCTTTAATAGGTTTTTGACATCAAACTTTTTTATTTCTCAATTGGTTTTTTTCTTTCATCTAAGTGTATGTTGGATCCTATTACAATGCTAAGACAATATTTCAGTACTCTACAGCTGTAGACCTTCAAACACACATCAGTTTAGCACTGTCTTTATGAAGCGAAGTCGCGCTTGACACTATCTTTGAGTCTGAGATGTCGGGCTTATACTTCTTGTTCAAGTGATATACATCATTCAACTCGCAAAGTAACATTCTTTGTACTTCTTGAAAAAATATTCTTCAATGTAGGGGCAACCTTTAGAGCAGTCTCAAAAGGACATTCACGCGGGCGCGACTATGGTGAGGTAGTCATCTTACATTTCATTCAGATATCAAGTTTTTGAGAACCGCTTCTAGGCCAGGGGAAAAATCCAAATAATGCTTCTTAAGCACCCCTACCATACCAGACTTCTTCCTTAACTAGATCAGGGAGATATCTTCAAGGCTAGATATAAGAGTTGATTTATAAGCTCATGTGGAAAACACCTTGACTGGAGGACAATAAAGTCAAAAGTAGTCACTAGCAAGTTGTCAAACATCATTCTTGAGTATGACTACAACTATATTTCTAAGAAAAGCCAAGTTCTATTACGACCTACGTCTCAATCTTGAGAGACACAAAACATTTTCTGACACCTCATTCTGGATTTAATCGGTCTTATGTGGACTCAATTTGACCTCTTCCATCACAAACAATCGTCTTCAAATAGAAGCTTTGACTAACAAGCTCAGATAAGTTAAAAATTCTTGGTGGGTTCTTATAGACCTCTTCCATCAAAAGCTACTGTATTAAGCAAAAGCTTCGACAAATAGCCTCTGATAGGTTAAAAATTTTTTATGGATTCTCATCGACTTCTTCCATTACAGGCTACAGTCGTCAAGCAGACGCTCTTCCACTAACAGTCTAGGAAAAGTTGAACATTCGTAGTGGCAGATAAGGTTTCAACCCATACTTCTAGAAGTTAAGCTCAAATGACAAGAATTAATGAGAAGAAACCATACCTCAAGAAGTCAAGCTCATGAAGCAAGGCTCAATGGGAAGCTATAGTATCTGAGAAGACAACCCCCCATAAGGCAAGTTTCGATGAGAAGTTACGTTGCCCCTATAAGATGAGCCTAGGAGAAAAATTTTGATGGGAAGCTAGTAGAGGATATGGTTATCGCTAAAAAGACTCCATAAGAACAAGTAGTTGACAATGTCTCCACTCGACGACTTCAGAAGGTTACAAGCCTCAGAAGGCGGTACATCAAAAACTTCAGAAAATTACAAGCCTCAGAAGGAATATGTACATTGAGGACCTCAGAATGCTGCAAGTTTTATAAGACACAAGTATATTAAAGACCATAGAAGGCTGCAAGACTCAGAAGACACAGGTAAATCAAATATCTCAGAAAGCTACAAGCCTCAGAAGACATGTAAATCAAAAATCTAATAAGACACAAACCTTACAAGATAAAAGCCTAAGAAGGTATATATGTCAAAAGATATCAGATTCTTTTTTATACAAATTGTACGTGCTAAATTTGATTGCATATTTCCACACATTTGACAAGTCAGGAGAGTCTCAAAAGGCATAAGCCTCGTAAGAATTAAATTCAACTATACGCATGCCCACTTGATGGAAGGCATCAATAACACCTCATAAGTTGGGCATCTATAGCCCATAAGTCAGGTGACATCATCCTAAAAGTTGGGCAACAACATCCTGGGAGTGGGGTAAAAACATTCTAGAAAAGAACCACCTCCGAAGGAAAGAAAAATATAATCTCATAAGCGACAATAAAATTTTTAATATATCAAGTAAAAAAAGACGTACAAACAAACACATACAAATAACATTGAAATACTACAAAGACAAAATATATTGTACAAAAGCAAAAATAAGTCAACACATTTTCAAATGGCATCAGAATTGCCTCCTCAAAATTATAGTATTTCTGTCAATTTTCATGGAGATTAGCTTCTCCAAGACTCATGGCAGGAGTGTAGGAAACCTTTCTTGGAAAGCGCGACAACAACGAGGAAGAAGATCTCGTTGATTGGGGATGATTTTCTTCTTCATAGCAACGCGAAAAAAGGTTTTGTTGATCATTTGTTATGCAAGTTAAGGATGACTTTATTCTTTTTCAGCAATGTGAAAGAAGATCTCATTAATAGCTTGTTAGGCATGTTGGCGGCAACTTTCTTCTTTATATTAACATAAAAAATATCCCATTGATTGTTTGTTATATATGTTGGAGACGACATTCTTCTTCACAGCAACACAACATCAATATGAAAGAAGATTCCGTTAATCACCTGCTATGCAGGTCAAAGACGACTTTCTTCTTCACAGCAATGCCAAAGATCATGTTAATCACTTGCTACGCAAGTTGGGGGTGACTTTCTTCTTTATATCAACACAACAACAATGCGAATGATCCCGTTAATTATCTGTTATGCAGTTCAAGAATGTCTTTCTTTGTCCTCCAAAAAATGCAACAGTGACTCGAAAGGAGATTCCCTTAATCACCTGCTACACAGTTCATTGGCAACTTTCTTCTTATGAAAAATCTAGTTGATCACCAGCTAGTAGACTGTGGGACTCCACCTCCTTCCTCCCCTCTTTGGCCTATTTATAGGCTTAAAATACCCGAATCAAATCAAGCTCAGACCAAGCCACTAAACAACTTTCCAGAGCTTTCTAGACATAATTGAGATGTCAAACAGATTATGAATCTAACATGCCTATAGTCAAATCAAGCTTCTCGATATGATGAATCCAACGGCCTGAAGAACGCTTAATTTTGACATCATTAATTTACTTAAACTTCATCAAATGTTGTTTGATCAAAAAGATCTCTTTGGGGCATCCAATCAAAGTGGTCCAGATTCTTTTTTTTATTTGCAACATGGACTCTATAAATGGAGCTCCACCCCTTCTTGAGAATCGGACTAGATCTCAAGCAAGAGGAAGGTTAGAGCATCAAGAAGAGGGAGCTGAAGCCCAGAATCCTACACTGACAATCCGTCGAATAGCTCTTTCTCTTGTAATTGCCAACCATTGGCTGTCGCCGCCCGCCAATTTCAATGAAGCACCACCAAAGCAAAAACAGACGCCACAGAATTCCGAAGCAACATACGAAGTTGCGATAATCCCGAACGTCGCACTGACCCCGAAGATGGTGCCCTAAAGCTCCAATAGTCACCACTCCTAATGCACCTGCTCCCTATCGTGTGGCAACAAGTTTTTGTCGTGCACCGAAAATGTAATTCGAGAAAATGTTTAACCATTTCTCATTTGTGGAACAATGAATTGTATTTATAATCATCAACTCATAATCAAATCATTTAGCTGGCAAAACTCCGTGACTCTTCCTTTTTCCCTGTTTTCAATATAAAAACTTTTGATATTTCTACTGGCTATCTCATTTCATCTGAATGTGTATTAGTTTTTCTTGTTTCATGCTGCCATTGCGAATTTTCTAACTTGCATCAATCTTACATAGAAAATGCCATTATGTGACCTACATCCTTTCATGCACATATTAGGCGGCATACATGCAAAATTTAAGATTAAGTTGTTACATATGTGGTTGTTTGTATTGCAAGTGCAACATTATACTTTAAATTAACCTTATTGAGTTTTATTTTAATAATTTCATTTTTGAACTTCTTAGGTGTCAGTGGACTGTGTCATTGTGATCAGTCCAAGGAGACAGTCGCTCAGTTACAAACAGTGCGGCGTCGATGGGCTAAATCTTTAATTATTTTTCAAAATAACTTATTTTCTTAAGCTTCGTCCGTTTGGTAGCGCTGTCGCGGTAGCTTTTGGGCAACGCGAAGTGGGGGCCACGGTCTTTAATTTTTCACTTTATTACTTTTTTTTTTATTTATGAAATTTTATTGCTTTATCGGCCGACTGCAGCGGTAAGCTTACAGCGAGTGACGGCATCGCGATCTTGATCGGACGGACGAATTCTATCCTATTGTTTTGATCAGATGTATGGAAGTGTAATGTTAGGCCTTAAATTTTGAATTAAATTTAATGTAATTCAAAAGTTATGTCATGATGCTTGCCTTTCTTAAAAGTGGTGGAAGCCAGATTAAAAGTGCCTGCAGTTGCTTAACTATGGCTTTTTTTTTTTTTTTTTTACTTTTTTTTAGGAATATTTACATGCACACCACCCAATTCCTATGTATTTGCATGTATAACACCTAAACTTTCATGTCTCATACATATATATCTATATATGTATATATATATATATATATGTGTATATATTATGTTTTGGTCTTAGAGATGTAAATCATAGCGGATGATGTGAAAATGGAAAAATGAATCTCAGAGGGATCGAACAGATAAAAATGGAGACTCTGGCAATCGAAGTTCCGAGCTAAGGAGCTGGTGTTGATTAGCCAAGCAGTCGATCGAGTACACGGTGAAATTGATCAATAAACCTATTGACGGACAAACCTATGAACGGACGGATCTCTTATCGTAATCGGTTGGTTTCCTTTGATCGATTTGATGTATGCGGTCAATTGACATGATAAGCCAAAACTGAAGTATGTGGCGGTTGATAGACACTATATTTATTGTTGTATTATGATGCATTTTTCACTCGATGGACGTGTTGATTCAGTTATTTGGATAATTATTGTAATTATTATTTCTTTTTTCTATAATTGTATTTTTAAAACCCTATAAGTAGGAGGTTGGGACATAAATAAATGGACTTTTCGCTCTCTTTTTTTCTTTAATCTTATTCTCTTCTCAGTTGTAACTCTTAGGGCGTGTATTCCGAAAGAGATTTTAGAATTCAACATTATGATCAGTGTGGACATGTCACAGACAAGAAGTAGAGCACACTATGAAAGAGAATCGTAACAGAGAGATGCGACATCAATGGAGTTCACAACAAATTTTGTGCATCAAGAAATTCAACTGCAAGTCTAGGAGTTGTGGGATCAAATGATGGGTCAGTTTGAGTCCATTCGTGAAACAATAATTCGAAGGAATTATTAATCACCTCTTCTGGAGATGGGATCTCATGGAGCTTGCCCTCAAGTGGTTCCCCTTGAGAATCCGATAGCGCCCAACGGTCGAGTGGGCAGTTNTAATTATTATTTCTTTTTTCTATAATTGTATTTTTAAAACCCTATAAGTAGGAGGTTGGGACATAAATAAATGGACTTTTCGCTCTCTTTTTTTCTTTAATCTTATTCTCTTCTCAGTTGTAACTCTTAGGGCGTGTATTCCGAAAGAGATTTTAGAATTCAACATTATGATCAGTGTGGACATGTCACAGACAAGAAGTAGAGCACACTATGAAAGAGAATCGTAACAGAGAGATGCGACATCAATGGAGTTCACAACAAATTTTGTGCATCAAGAAATTCAACTGCAAGTCTAGGAGTTGTGGGATCAAATGATGGGTCAGTTTGAGTCCATTCGTGAAACAATAATTCGAAGGAATTATTAATCACCTCTTCTGGAGATGGGATCTCATGGAGCTTGCCCTCAAGTGGTTCCCCTTGAGAATCCGATAGCGCCCAACGGTCGAGTGGGCAGTTGAGTGACCAGAGAGCAAATAGATTCCCAACATGTCGACATCACCGAGTCTATGCCGATAGGAAGAGTGAGTTGAGGCACCATTCTAGCCGCCCCCCGATGGTGCTTTCACTGGACAAATCAGGGAGGCAGTACCACCGACAAAGTTAAGGATTCCTCATTTGGATCCTTACAAGGGGAAGAATGATCCGATTGATCATGTATCTTCTTTTGAATCATCGATCGAAGCGTTGCAGATCAACAACAATAAAGTGTTGGGTTTTCTTGACAACTCTTAAAGAGTCTGCTCTTCGGCGGTTTCTTAGTCTATCAGTTGGTATTATTCTGACATTCACTAAGTTTAAGAAACTCTCTGTGGCATACTTCGCCAATGTGCAAAAGCTGAGGAAGAAGTCTCAGACTCTGCTCCAAATAAAGTAAGGAGAGAATNCAGTTGGTATTATTCTGACATTCACTAAGTTTAAGAAACTCTCTGTGGCATACTTCGCCAATGTGCAAAAGCCGAGGAAGAAGTCTCAGACTCTGCTCCAAATAAAGTAAGGAGAGAACGAAAGTTTGCAGGCTTACACCACTCCATTCAAGAAGGAGGTACTAGAAGTGAAGGACTTCGCAATCTCTAATTGCTCAGACTGTATTGGCATAAGAAGTTAAAGATGGGCACAAGTTGAGTTTACTCCAAGAGAAGTCTTTCCCTTAACTGTTTGAGTTGGTTAACAGTCACATTGCCGCCGAGGTGGCCTTACTGGCCCCTCTAGTGCCAGACCAGAATCATTTGACCACAATAGACGAAGAGGAAGGCACGGGTTGAAGGAAATAAGCTGAAGGATAGCCAAATCATTGTTGGTTGACCGCACTATGATAACAACAAGCGGACCCAGGTTAACCGAGTCAATGGCAAGGGCAACTAGGGTCAGAATCAAAATTATGACCTGAAATCGTATTAATACTGCGAGTAGTCACACGTGCATTGGGACATGTGGGGCTTAACTCCAGTGAATGTAATTTTTGCAATCAAAAAAGAAAAAAAAAGTTGAAGTATATGTGGATGATGTCTTCGTTAAAAATACATCGGCCTAACAACACAGAAGATTTAAAGGAAACTTTCGGAACACAAAAAGTTTAATATGAAGTTAAATCCTTTGAAATGTACTTTTGGAGCATCGATCGGAAAATTCTTAGATTTTTTGTTAACTTCCGAAGGAATAAAAAGACAACCTTGAAAAAGGACAAGCAATTTTGGATATGGCATCTCCCCGAAACACTAAACAAGTCCAAAATTTGATCGGTCAAATAACACAGCTCAGTCGATTTATATCAAAGTTGGTTGACAAATTGTAGTGTTCTTTAGGGAGCTAAGGAATAATCAACATTTCAAATGGATGCCCATCGCCGACATTGCTTCAAAGTTCGAAGCCAACAGAGGAATTATCTTCGTATCTTGGAGTCGAGCGAGAGGTGTTAATTCAACACTGGTCAGAGAAGATGCGGGGAAATAATTTTCGATTTATCATATCAGTCGAGTGCTTAGAGGAGTTGAAAACAAGTACTCAATTATGAAAATGTTAGCATTTACCTTGATTATTTCAACTCGTAGGCTTCAACCATATTTTAAAATGCATTTGATTCGGGGCATTACCGATCATCCGTTAAAATTTGTACTCACAAAACCGGAGCATTCCAACCAATTATTAAAGTGAGGAGTGGAGCTCAATGAGTACAATGTCACTTATATCCCTCAGACAACCATCAAAATTCAAGAAATCACTGATTTCTTGGCGGGATTTTTCCGGAACGGAGGAGCTAAACAAGAAAAATCCTATCAATAATCGAACGCATATTTTGCACATTAAGTGAGCATCTAAACAGGCAACCATTGAGCTAGGATTGGTTTTAATGAGCCCAGTCGGAGAACACCTATATCAGTCGATCTCGATGGAGTTCGATGTTAGAAATAATCAAGCGAAGTACAAAAATTTGATTCTTGGGCCTCATTAGGCATACGAAATAGGCACTCGAGATTTGCTGGTAAAGTCAGACTCTTTGGTGGTCATGAATCAAGTCAACAGGGAATTTGAGGTGAGAGAATTTAATGGCTAAATACCTTATCAAAACGAAGGAGATCGAAAGTAGAAAATGTTGAATCAAACATGTTAGCCAGGAAGAAAATCACGTCACTGATATGATATCCAAACACATTCGTTTGGGCAGGTTGCCTCAGATGCTTACCTGACCGATAATTTAGGAACCTGAGACCATAGAGGCGATGGTTGATGGAACAAAAAGTTGGTTCGGTTCATACATCCTCTATTTGGAGACTGAGAAAATATCATAACACAATACAGATCCAAGATGTTTTAAGATCAATGCTACGTTGTATTTCATAATTAAAGGAAAACTCTTTAGGTGGTCTGTAACTTTGGTGTTTTTGAGATGTTTGAAGTAAGATGAAGCACAATACGTCCTACGGGATGTACACTCTAGGGAATGTGTAATTCACTCTAAAGGTAAAACTTTGGTCTATTGGGTGCAACGATAATAATACTTACGGCCCACACTTTTAAAGAAAGTGGAGGAGTTTTCGAAGAAATTCTTGTAGTGTCAGAAGTATACACATTTGTATTATCAACTGCTTGAACGCTTAAGTCGATTCCCAGCTCCTGGTCGTTCGCTACTTGGGGGTTGGACATCATAGGACCCTTTCCTCCATGGAAAGGCCAGTTAAAGTATCTCTTGGTGGCGATCAATTACTTTTTAAAGTGGATCGAGGCTAAAACACTTGCTCGAATCACTGTGGAGGTGGTTTGAAATTTAATTTGGCTTGATCTCATTTGTAGATATGGATTACATTTGTTCATCATCACAGACCGTCAAGTTGACGTGGTGGACCACCCGACTGAACTGGCACCCTCCGAATGGAGACTGTGAACCTGTGGATGGACATGGCCGGCGTAAGAGAGGCATGCTCGGTTTCTCAATTTCAAGCTGAGCCGATGGTTTTGATAGGTTTACGTTAGAGGGTCGTGTTTTGTATTAAGAGTTTTTTTCGGCAATCTTTGGTTTTGACACAGGAGGTCGACGAGCCAGCTGTAAAATTTTTCTTGTCTGAATAAATATATGTTTTTGTTCCTTATATTATAGTTTTCTTATTTATGCAAATTGTTTTTTTTTTTTCTTTTCTGTGACGCATAATTCACATTCTCGAGGTACAGTTAGTGGCGTTTCAACTCACTATGAGCCCTATATATATGATTTTGAGGCCCCTTTTTATTTATTTCCTAATCTTTGGTTGTTTCTTCTCCGCTCGTACACTCGTTCAGCGCCCGCATTGCTTCAAAATATTTACCTCGGCATTTGGGATAGTGTCGACATTAGAGTACTCTGTGTTGTCTTCTATTGAGGCCTTGTGGCCTCAGAGGAGGTGTGTCAAAGATGAAGACATTGTGCTAGAAGCATTTGGCCCGAATGATTAGGCGACTGACGATTATGGGGGACCACTTGTGTTGTATCAGAACCAATTCGTCCAAGAACTTCACCTTCCTCTGTGTCACGAGTTCTGGGTTGTTATGAATCATTACAATGTCATTCCGATCCAATTGAAGGTGAGTTATATATCAGTGGTCATGACTTTTGCTATTTTTTGTCGTTGGATGGAGATCCCTCGGTCACGTAAACTTTTTTTCTCATGTGTTCTCTTTCAGGCCGACTCAGATGGCTACACAAATTTTACTTCAAACACGAAGATCTGGTTGATTATCCTTGAAAAAAATGTCGAGAACAATTTTTTGTTAACGACCACCAGCTAAGTAGTAATTACCTGTAATAATTAAAAATATATATTAATTAACAAATATAACTTATTATGAAATTTTATATGGGCTAATTCTTATATCTTTTGGAACACGTAATCTATCAGGTCCTTCTAATACATTTCTAAGGACAATCGCATCATGCGGTTCAACCTTCCCAATCTGCTAGAACATATGTAAACTTCAAGTCAAATTCCACGACCACTAGCACATTTTTACATGGATATGGTTTTCTTCCTCTAAAGGTGGGTTTGTGCTTCTTAGGTACTCTTGCCTTGATGTGTATCATTTATAGTGCTAACACAATCCTATTCACATAATTATTTTAGAAGAAATATTATAAATAAATTGTAACTCGACTTATGTTTGAGTGTACCTTTAAAAATGTCATAAATCTAATATTTGCTTGTATCTTATATGGAGTGTAGAACAGTAGAGGCTTAATCATCTCATGTTGCAACTCTCGAACAACATATAATACATTATTAAAGTATTTACTGATAGTATCTCCTGATATTTGAAAGTTAAAATGTATGACTCGATTATGAATACTGTAGCAAAGTGTCTGTAGGAACATAACAACTTGTCATCCATACGCACATAACTTGTATCGATAAACAATCTTTTTAGTTGCATAACTTGAAAAAAATGTTCTTTTTTCATCTGCACCATGTTAACACAATCACAGTCAAAATCAAGATATAGTCTAGAGAGATATATTTGACGTTGGATATCTCAATCAGAATTATAGTTTCTTCCTTCACTTCTCGTTTCATGTAATAATAAGCGTATACCACTTACTACGATAGTGACAACTGCATGATCAGTTGAATAATAATTTTTCTTATTAGATTCTGACAACTGTTCTTCATTATCTTCTAATTGCTCACCCATCTTTAAAATGCATGCGCATACAATCAAATTTCGTAGACCAATTGAAATATTTTATGCTAAGGCAAAATATAAAATTCTTGAAATTTGCTTCACCAAACACTCGTCAAATGTTTTAACATTTCACAACTAAAATTTCATGATTTTATGTTCATCTCGAATATTAGATCGAGTTCATTTCCCCTCAAAAAAAAAAAAAAAAAAGAGTATAAATTTAATGAGTCATCATATAAGTCATATATTTAATATATATGATTTTCATAAGCACCATTATTAGACATGGGCAATTCTCAATCAAAACGATTCTCATATACCCTGACAATTAGCTTAAAAACATGGTCATCATTGTAATTAGAATCAATTTTTGGCTTCACGTGCATGGCCTTAACTAATTTCTAGTTGTATCTATTCATACCTTAACCTGCTTGTCATATCATGAAATCTCAAAATCGGTTCGAAAAAAAAAATGATTGAAAATTATGGCTCTTAGCTCGGCTCGTTTATTTCAATCAAATCTCGATGCGAGTCAAAATTTGAATCAATTTTCGGGCGATTAATGATCTTCAACCAAATTAGCTAAATTTACAATCATATGTTGTTAATGATCCGATTTCAAGTAGGGCTACCCTCGGCTCGAGAAAAATTTGATCCAAAATTTTGGTTCGTAGCTCGGTTCATTTATTTCTATCCGATCCAAAATTCGAATCAATCACTAAGCGATTAACGATCTTCGAGCTAAATTCAGAGCCTTATATGCAGGATTTCACTAGCATTCATTTGCAGGAAACGAGCAAGGAGGAAGAGTTTTATTATGGAGCCTTTTGCATATTCTCAAAATTTTTATGTTCGTTGAATCGTTATCTCACTTTGTAGTTGTTAATTACCAAACAATAAAAGGATAAAACTAATGTATTTATTTTACTTTACATCTATTTTACATCAAGCCAAACAACTCTTTTGTGTAAAATGCTCGAGTTTAATTGGGGTATTATAACTCCGTGCCATTTTATCAATTTGAAATTGGAAACAAAAATGAGGCATTATTAACTTGTTCGAATCAACTGTACATGTTAGGAAAAATTATTACGTCCGTCCGGACATAGAGATTTTGGTATCGAGAAAGGTATCATAAGCCAGTATCATGTCTTGCTCTGATAATGTAGTTCCAAGCAGTTACAAGNGAAACAAAAATGAGGCATTATTAACTTGTTCGAATCAACTGTACATGTTAGGAAAAATTATTACGTCCGTCCAGACGTAATAATTATAACTGACAGAAAAAAAAAAAACTCATTTTCTTGTAATCCGGCTCGGTAACACAGCGAAATATTCCTCCTGTTTTATTTCGTGTTGTTCAAGCGTTATCGTAGTGATATTAATGTGTTATTGTGTTATTATGACACAGAGAATATTCTCAAAACACAATAATTCATAAATATCACCGTAATAACACCTAAATTAACACGGAATAACACGGGAGAATATTCCCTTGTGTTGAAAGAATTTTTATTTTAATTTTTCTGTCACTTCCACTTGGCTTGATTTCATTGGACTCCGGACGTATCTCTACGTTCGGAGTCCGGACGTAATATTTGTTCACATTTTAGACACGCATTTTTGTTTTTTTATATATAAAAAAAAAAGTGAATGCATCAAATGTAAATTGAATTTTGGTAAGAAGAAAGGTTTCATAAGCCAGTATCATGTCTTGCTCTGATAATGTAGTTCCAAGCAGTTACAAANAGATGCCATCGTCACGGACTCCGCTATAGTCTGCTTTGTTCTAGCAACATCATCTAAGTTATCGTTCTTAACGTTTAATTCTTCATGTTTTTTTTCCAATCAAACATAAAAAAGAATCTCATGAAAATAGAAAAATTTTACTTTAATTTACGTTACAGTTAGCTTACCCCTTATTTTCAAATACATACAACAAATAAATTAACACTGTCATTACTGGTCCAAAGTCCAGATGTGAAAAGTGGAGGGTTGTCTTCGATAGCCAGCGTAAAACTTATCGAAAAATCATGACATGAATCTTTTTGGTCATTGTGTAAGTGCTAGAGCGTCCCCTGAAAGCGACGCGTTGTATGGTCAAAATACAGTAAAAAGTGTGCAAGGACCGCTACACCGACGTCCAAGTGTGGTGTCAAATAAACAAGAGTTCTCACATTACGGACAGATGTGAGTAAAGAAGTTAGTACGTGAAACTAATATTAGGATAGGATCTTGGAATATAGGTACTCTCACTGGTAAATTAATGAAATTTGTTGGTATTATGATTCATAGAAAGATAAATGTCTTGCGTGTTTAAGAAACTAAATGAGTTGGAGAAAAGACTACAGAGATTCATAACTAAAGTTTTAAACTTTGGTATTCAGGTAAGAGTCACATTAGAAATAGTGCAAATGNAGATGCCATCGTCACGGACTCCGCTATAGTCTGCTTTGTTCTAGCAACATCATCTAAGTTATCGTTCTTATCTTTTAATTCTTCATTTTTTTTTTCCAATCAAACATAAAAAAGAATCTCATGAAAATAAAAAAATTTTACTTTAATTTACGTTACAGTTAGCTTACCCCTTATTTTCAAATACATACAACAAATAAATTAACACTGCCATTACTGGTCCAAAGTCCAGATGTGAAAAGTGGAGGGTTGTCTTCGACAGCGTAAAACTTGTCGAAAAATCATGACATGAATCCTTTTGGTCATTGTGTAAGTGCTAGAGCGTCTCCTGAAAGCGACGCGTTGTATGGTCAAAATACAGTAAAAAGTGTGCAATGACCGCTACACCGACGTCCAGGTGTGGTGTCAAATAAGCAAGAGTTCTCACATTACGGACAGATGTGAGTAAAGAAGTTAGTACGTGAAACTAATATTAGGATAAGATCTTGGAATATAGGTACTCTCACTGGTAAATTAATGAAATTTGTTGATATTATGATTCATAGAAAGATAAATGTCTTACGTGTTTAAGAAACTAAATGAGTTGGAGAAAAAACTACAGAGATTCATAACTCAGGTTTTAAACTTTGGTATTCAGGTAAGATTCACATTAGAAATAGTGCAAATGTAATTATAGATAACAATTTGAAAGATAATATTATAAAATTAATAGAGTTGGAGATAGAATTATAACACTTAAGATTATTGTTGATATTAAGATTTTTAATATTGTAAGTGTTTATGCTCCTCAAGTAGGTTTAGATAAAGGTTCTAAAGATAAATTCTAGAATGACTTAGAAAACTTAATAAAAATGATACTTCTTAAAGAAGAATTTTTATTGGAAGAGATTTAAATGGACATGTCGGAAGAGTGGTGGAAGATTTTAGAAATATTCACGGT
>JXCR01122625.1:38160-61714 GCA_002079205.1 Phalaenopsis hybrid cultivar | reverse complement strand
GCATAATATAAACCCTATTTAATTCCTTATATTAAATAGGGGAATTTGTCGGCCAATATATTGGTTTTCGCAGACCAAACGGATGTCATAACTTTCTTTAGTTAATTTGATCGAGCCTCACCCTCAATTATTGCGTTCATCCTTCGGGATAGATACAGGATTTGAGGTAAAGCGCTCTTTCATTTAAACTATGAAAATTATGGGGTCAGTTTGACTTCATCTTTTTCAAAATTAAAATTTTTTTAAAAGTCCTTCCGAAGCGGGCAAAGGGATTTCAATTCCGATGACCGACCGCTTCTTACGGGCAAACCCCACACCAAAAATAGTGCCGACATGGTCATCAGAAGTCTTTTTCAAATTGGCATAAAACTCCAAGATTATACCAATAACAACTTCAGCAGTAAAGTAACAGAAATTCTCCTACTGCCGAGCAACAATCAATTTCTCAACTTCATCACCCAGATTTTTGAATGCTCAATCCGGAATTATTTTCTTTTTATTCATTAGACTACTGAAATGAACACTAGCTTTGAATTTGATGTAGATTTGGTCATCATATTCCAATTTCCTCTTTCCTTTGCTCATTCTAGGTGTCATTGCATTCTTCAAAACAAAGAAAAAAAATGATAAAATCCAAATAAATTCCTAAAATTTTGAAAATCACAATGTGTAACGTTCTAAACTTAAATCCACTAAGTAAGAGTTCATTACCAAAGGATTTTTTCAAAATCTCCTTAAAAGATTTTAAAATTTTGGATCTCGATAATGTAGGAGAAATCCTTAGTGGAAATAAAATTTTTTTAGTTCAAAGTGTAGCTTTTATAGAGAGAAGATGAAATCCAAACTTCTTTTTCTTCTAATCTCTTTAAATCCACGTGTTTGCAAGCCTTAGGGGTGTAAAAATGGCTTTTTTACTTTGCAGTTTGCTAAATTTCAAAGTATTTGGGGACTTTCGGGTATCGGGCGCCGTCGGCACCAGTGTCAAAAATATTCAATTTCCATTATTTTCGCACATCAGCTATATTTAATTTGCTCTAACGTCTAGTTAGTCTCTTTAAACAATAAGACTCATCCTTAAAGAGTCCATAAACAAGTGTTTTTACAAACAACACAAAACCAACTTTTATACATGAAATTCCAAATTTTTACAAACACAAATTTTTAATCCCACTAACACATACATAAAGCAAATCACACTATAATTCAGCGTCAAAATCAAGCCACAACACTAGAACATTGAAAACTAAATTATACATATAATTAAAGTGACAGGAGTTTCAAAGCAAAGCAAATCTAACACATTTACATTAAAAACATAATTAATTTTAAACAGTGGAAAGTCTAACTTCTTCAATTACTCCTCTTCATCTTCAGTATAGTCTCCTCCTCTAATATCTCCCATAGACTGGCAAAGTACATACAAATTGTGGAATGGTCAATACGGGAATTGATCAGTCAAATTTTCATCAATCCATTCATTCTTCTTAAACATCTGCACCAAACCTGCTTCAATCTGTCCCATATCATCAAAGTGTTCCTTCATCGTCCAATCTAAGTGATCAAAAAGGTAAGTTAGATTTCCTATCGTATTTAAGATATTCTGAAGTTCTCTTTCTATCTTCTTTATTATCTTCTCCAAAACTTGTGAACTTCCAACTGTATAGGGTATTAAGGGAGTCAAAGCATATGATGATTTATCCAAGATAATGTCCAACACTTCATTTCCATTCCCAATATAGTTTGCATCAATAGGATCCATGGGCTCCCAGGGTAATAACACTTTCTCCCAACTTTCATATGGAACTTGAGATTGACTGCAAAGTAAGAAGATTGCATAAGGATGCCCCAATCCACTTATAGGCCCATTCATTATAATACCAATAATAAATTTAAAAAAAATTTATCCCAGTTCAATGGGCTTTCCCATTTGAATGCAATAGTTTAAAATTGCACTTTCCTTTGTAACTTTACTAATTCTCATTGTAGGAATGAAGAAATTTCATTGCTTAGATATCAGATTTAGCAATGAAGCGGAGAAACTAACATACCCCTCATCTCTGATTTCCTAATTATAACTTTCATCCGTCAGAAATCCGTATACATCATGCATCAAATCCTTCGTTGGAATAAAGTTTGCATATTGACAGATTGGCATGCTTTCTATCATAAACATATCGTTAATTCACGATAGAGTAAATGGTATGTCATTACCTCGAATGAAGATGACTCCTTGGTTAATTCCATGAAGATTAACATAGAATTCTTTTACCACTGGAACAACTACTGCAGCGGTAGTGTAGCATAGAACTTCCCAACATCTTAGTACTATGATTTTCTCACTTTGCAAACTTGGATTACTCAATCCATGATTGACAAAGCCTCTCTCCTTGATAAGTCTCTTCTTTGTGAAGACTTTGACATATAATTTCTGCGCGTCAAAACTGATGAACTTTCTTTGATTAAAAATCCCATATCTTAAAGTGTTTCTGAAATTGGAAGCCATGGATTTCAAAATTTGGAAGTCTCTAGTGATCTAAAATGGTTTTCATGCCTTTAAAAAGACCTTTAGGCAGTTATTTTGAAGCAAAATTCTGCCAAACTCTGCCAAAAACTTCCTGAACTACCGAAACCGTACTGGGCGCTATCGGCGCCCCCGATGGTGTCATCGCCACTATGGCTCTGTAAAAGGGTGTCGTCGGCGCCCATGCTGGCATCGTCAATGCCAAAGCTAAAGTTGCCACCGTTTCATCTTTGGTCCAATTCATTCCCAAATTTTCATCGAATACCAATATTTGTCTTGATTTATGTTAAATAAGATTGTGTAGGATTCTAAAGTATTATTATCTCCTAATACATTATAACAATTATAAGNGGATTTCAATTCCGATGACCGACAGCTTCTTACGGGCAAACCCCACACCAAAAATAGTGCCGACAATAATTTATAATAAAATTTCATGTATAGGTTCAAATTCTTTTTTTATTATCTTCCGATCATGTCATTCTTTCATTCTTTTCTTATAAATCCTATCATTATCAAAACATTCATTTATAATTTCTTCAAGCTCAATCAATTACAATAATCTTTTTTCACCAGCATCTTTCAAATTGAAATTGAACTCCTTAATACCCCAATAAACTTTATGTTCCAATTCTACCGATAGGTGACAAGTCTTCCCAAAAATTAATCTATACGGGGACATTCTTATAGGTGTCTTATAAGCTGTCTTGTATGCTCATAATGTAGTATCTAATCTAGCAGAACAATCCATTTTATTAGGATTCACACTTTTTCCCAAAATTCTTTTAATTTCACGATTAGATACTTTTGTTAAACCACTATTCTGGGAATGATAAGCTGTTACAATTTTATGCATTATATTATATTTTTAATGAGATCCTCTATCGGTAATGATTACACTTGGCATTCCATATCTTGTAAATATATTTTTGAATAAAAATTTTGAAACACTCCGAGCATCACATCGATGTAAAGCAATTGCTTCAATCCATTTTGAAACATAATCCACTGCAATCAATATATACACACTTCCAAATGAAGATATAAATGGTCTCATAAAATCCAAACCCCATGCATAAAAAATTTCAATTCCTAAATTAAAATTTAGAGGTATTTCATTTCTTTATGAAATATTACCTACTCTCTGACAACTATCACATGTTTTTATATATATATTAACATCTCTAAATAGAGTAGGCCGATAAAATCTAGATTGCAGAATTTTATGAACAGTTCTATCATTACCAAAATGACCTCCAAATTTAGAATCATGACAATTTTTTGATAATTTCTTGAATTTCTTTATAAGGCACACATCGTCTCATTATTAAATCTTTCTATTATTTATACAAATATGGGTCATCCCAAATATAATATTTTGCATCGTTAATGAATTTCTTTTCTTGTTTTTTATCAGTCCATATGGTAAAATAACACTAACAATATAATTCACAATATTAGCCCAAGGTATTTCTCATTCTTTTACAGCATAAAGTTGTTCATCAAGAAAAGTTTCATTAATTTCTTTTCTAAATCAAGTGTTTCTTCCTGTTCTAGCCTAGAAAGATGATCAACAATTTGATTATCGGTCCCTTTTCCTATTGACTACTACAAAATCAAACTCTTGCATCAGAAGTACCCATCTAATTAATCTTGGTTTTGCATCCTTCTCTAACATTAAATATTTAAGTCCCGAGTGGTCAGTATGCACAACACATTTAACTCCAGTTAGACATGACCTAGACTTATCAAAAGCATAAACAATAGCCAATAACTCTCTTTCAATAGTGGTGTAGTTAATTTAAGCATCATTAAGAGAATTACTAGCAAAGTATATGACTTTAAAAAAACTTTCATATTTTTTCCCTAAAACGGCTCCAATTGCATAATCACTTGCATCACACAATAATTCAAAAAGTTTCTCCCAATCAGGTGAAACAATTATTGGAGCAATGATCAACTTTTTTTTTAAAGTTGTAAAGACTTTAAGGCAAACTTGGTTAAAGTCAAATTTTGCATCTTTTTTTCCAGAAGTTGGCATAAAGGCTTTGTATTTTTTGAAAAATCTTTAATATATTGCCTGTAAAATCCAACATGTCCTAAAAAGCTCATAACTCCTCCTATAGTAGTAGGTGGAGGTAAGTTTGATATAACCTATATTTTTGCATGATCTACTTCCATGTCATTTCCTGAAATTTTATGCCCAAGCACAATTCCTCCTACAACAATAAATTGATATTTTTCCCAGTTTAAAACGAGATTAGTCTTTTCACATATTTCTAGAACTTTCTCTAAATAATTTAGACATATTTCAAATGAAGTTCCAAATATAAAAAAAAATCATCTATAATGACTTCAATCCCTTTTTCATATAAATCACTGAAAACTGACATCATACATTATTGAAATGTTGCAGGTGCATTACATAATCCAAATGGCATTTGGCGAAAAGCAAAAGTTTCATAAGGACTTGTAAATGTTGTTTTCTCTTGATCCTCTGAAGTATAGGTATTTGATGATAATTGATATATCAATCTAGAAAACAAAAATATATATACCTACCCAGTATACCCAACATCTGGTCCAAAAGGTAAAGGAAAATGATCATTCCTGGTGACAGAATTTAATTTTCTATAATCTATGCAGATTCACCATCCAGTGACTTATCTTTTTGGTATTAATTCATTATTCTCATTTGACACTACAGTCACACCTCCTTTTTTTGGAACACAGTGAATTAGACTCACCCAAGAACTATATGAAATAGGATATATTATTCTAGCATCTAACCGAATCTCTTTCTTGTGTTCTTTCATCATAAGATTCAATCTCCTTTGAGGATCAACTTTTGGTTCATGTTGATCTTCCAATAAAACTCTATGCATACAAATTGAAGGACTGATTCCTTCAATATCAGCTAATGTCCATCCAAATACTTTCTTTTATCTTCTTAAATTTTCCAACAACTGTTTTTCTCGCATAACAGTTAATTCTGAGGATACTATAACAGGTAATGTGGATAAATCTTCTAAGAATGCACAATTTAAATGTGTAGGAATGTTTTTATTTCTAGTTCAGGAGGTTTCTCAATAAATGAAATCAAATTCTTGTTACATTCTGTAGGATCTAACATTTCAAATTTTTCCTGAACATAATCCACATCTTCATTGCTCACTTCTGTAGATTCATCTTGAATTTTATCCTCATCTTCATATTTCAGATATTCTTTTTTAAATTTCTTTTTAAAAGTCTTCTTGAAATATTTAAGGCTTAAATATTTATTGATAGCCAATCTAAAGCATTCAATCTCTTGCTCTTTTGCATGGTATCTCATTGATTTTTTAATATTAAATGTAAAATATTGGTCACTAACTCTCATAGTTGGTTCTCCTTTCTGCACATCTATCAAAGCACTTCTAGTGGCAAGGAATGGTCTTCCTAAAATAATAGTAATTTTTTTTTATCTTCCTTCATATCTAATATAATAAAGTCCACAGGAAAGATAAATTTATCAACTTTTACCAAAACATCTTCTATAACTCCTTTAGGATAGGTAATCGAATGATCAACTAACTAAGNAGGAAAGTCCTATGGATAGACCTAGGCTACTAAAGAAGTTTTCTAGACCTCAACCAAAAGTGAGGTCAACAGATCTACTTCCATGTCATTTTCTAAAATTTTATGCCCAAGCACAATTCCTCCTACAACCATAAATTGATATTTTTCTCAGTTTAATATGAGATTAGTCTTTTCACATATTTCTAGAACTTTCTCTAAATGATTTAGACATATTTCAAATGAAGTTTCAAATATAGAAAAATCGTCCATAAAGACTTCAATCCCTTTTTCATATAAATCACTGAAAATTGACATCATACATTATTAAAATGTTACAGGTGCATTACATAATCCAAATGGCATTTGCCAAAAAGCAAAATTTTCATAAGGACTTGTAAATGTTGTTTTCTCTTGATCCTCTAAAGTAATAGGTGTTTGATGATAATCGATATATCCATCTAGAAAACAAAAATATATATACCTACCCAGCATACCCAACATCTGGTCCAAAAGGTAAAGAAAAGTGATCCTTCCTGGTGACAGAATTTAATTTTCTATAATCTATACAGATTCACCATCCAGTGACTTACCTTTTTGGTATTAATTCATTTTTCTCATTTGACACTATAGTCACACCTCCTTTTTTTAGAACACAATGAATTAGACTCACCCAAGAACTATATGAAATAGGATATATTTTTCTAGCATCTAACCATTTTAAAATCTCTTTCTTGATAACTTCTTTCATCATAAGATTCAATCTCCTTTGAGGATCAGCTTTTGGTTCATGTTGTTCTTCCAATAAAATTCTATGCATACAAATTGAAGGACTGAGTCTTTCAATATCAGCTAATGTCCATCCAAATGCTTTCTTATATCTTCTTAAAGTTTCCAACAACTAATGTTCTTGCATAACAGTTAATTTTGAGGATACTATAATAGGTAATGTGGATAAATCTTCTAAGAATGCATACTTTAAATGTGTAGGAATGTTTTCATTTCAAGTACAGGAGGTTTCTCAATAGATGAAATCAAATTCTTGTTACATTCTGTAGGATCTAACATTTCAAATTTTTTCTGAACATAATTCACATCTTCATTGCTCACTTCTATAGATTCATCTTGAATTTTATCCTCATCTTCATATTTCAGATATTCTTTTTTAAATTTCTTTTTGAATGTCTTCTTGAAATATTTATGGCTTAAATATTTATTGATATCCAATCTAGCTCTTTTGCATGGTATCTCATTGATTTTTTAATATTAAATGTAACATATTGGTCACTAACTCTCATAGTTAGTTCTCCTTTCTGCACATCTATCAAAGATCTTCTAGTGGCAAGGAATGGTCTTCCTAAAATAATAGGAATTTTTTTTATCTTCCTTCATATCTAATATAATAAAATCCACAGGAAAGATAAATTTATCAACTTTTACCAAAACATCTTCTATAACTCCTTTAGAATAGGTAATCGAATGATCAGCTAACTAAAGAGTTACAGTGGTAGGTGAAATTTCTCTTAAACCCAACCTTCTAAAAATTGATAAAGGCATAAGATTAAAACTTGCTCCTAAAACACATAAAGCTTTTCCAAAAAATCATTCGCCAATAGCATAAGAAATAGTAAAACTACTAGAAACTTAAGTTTTTCAGGAAGCTTTTTCTGAATTATAGCGCTGCACTCCTCACTGAGTACATCAATCTCTTTATCTATAAACTTCCTTCTCTTATTAAGTATATCCTTCAATATCTCTATTTTTGGAATGTTTATCATCATTATCTTACTAAGGCTTCATCAAATGGAGTACAACAGTCTCATTATCTTATTAAGGCTTCAACAAATGGAATTTTTATTGTCAATTTCCTCAATATCTCTAAAAATTTTGAAAATTGGTTATCTTTGTTTTTCTACTTCAATCTTTAAGAAAATGGAGGTGGTGGTATTTCTATAGTGATTTTCATCGCTTTAATAGGACATTATGACTCAGAATGAAAATCTTCACCCGATTTTTTATTTTCCACCTCATCTTTTTCAACTTCAACTTCCACTTTTTTTAACTCTTTTTGCCAATTCTTTTCCACTTATATGTTGAATAGTATTAATTTGCGCTTTGTTTTGATCTCTAGGATTTACTTCAACATTACTAGGCAATGTTCTTGGTGGTTTATTACTAAGTGCAGTAGCAATACATCACATTTGATTTTCCATGCTTCTAATTGCAGCTCCTTGACTTTGCAATCGGCTTCCCATTTGCAATATCAATTTTTCCATTGACAACTTTTTCTCCTTAGTCTAAAAATTATTAAAACCTGGAGGGTAATATGGTTTCTATGTTGGATTCCCTTGATTGTGGGAGTTTCCCAATGGGTTCGCAGTGTTGTTTCCCCATTAGAGATTTTCAGCATTAGAGTTATTGTTACTCCAACTAAAATTTGGATAATTCTTCCAACAAGGATTATAATAATTGGAATAAGTATTATTAGAATGATTATTTATTGCATTTAAGGTCTCATAAGAAGATTAAGTTTCTATCATTTGTCCCAATGAGTTTTCCTTAAGCACAGGTGATGTTTGAAAGTAATTCATTCCATATTGATCTATCTTCTTTGATATAGTAGCTATTTAGGCAGCAAACATAGATATTGCATCAAAATCATGAATATTAACTACTCTTTTTGGATTTACCCGTTCAGAGGACCATTGAAAATTATTAGTAGTCATCTCTTTAACTAAAGAATTTGCTTCATCAAATGGTTTTGACATTAATGATCCACCAGCAGCAGCGTCAATTATCGATCTAAGAGATCCAACCAATCCATTATAAAAAAGTTTAAATTATTAACCAATCTAACAACGCATGGCNGTAGGTGAAATTTCTCTTAAACCCAACCTTCTAAAAATTGATAAAGGCATAAGATTAAAACTTGCTCCTAAATCACATAAAGCTTTTCCAAAAAATCTTTCGCCAATAGCATAAGAAATAGTAAAACTACTAGAAACTTAAAGTTTTTCAGGAAGCTTTTTCTGAATTATAGCGCTACACTCCTCACTAAGTACATCAATCTCATTATCTACAAACTTCCTTTTCTTATTAAGTATATCCATCAATATCTCTATTTTTGGAATGTTTATCATCATTATCTTACTAAGGCTTCATCAAATGGAGTACAACAGTCTCATTATCTTATTAAGGTTTCAACAAATGGAATTTTTATCGTCAATTTCCTCAATATCTCTAAAAATTTTGAAAATTGGTTATCTTTGATTTTCTACTTCAATCTTTAAGGAAATGAAGGTGGTGGTCTTTCTATAGTGATTTTCATTGCTTTAATAGGACATTATGACTCAAAATGAAAATCTTCACCCGATTTTTTATTTTCCACCTCATCTTTTTCAACTTCAACTTCCACTTCTTTTATAACTCTATTTTCCAATTCTTTTCCACTTCTCAGTTGAATAGTATTAATTTGCGCTTTGTTTTGATCTATAGGATTTCCTTCAACATTACTAGGCAATGTTCCTGGTGGTTTATTGCTAAGTGCAGTAGCAATACATCACATTTGATTTTCCATTTTTCTAATTGCAGCTCCTTGACTTTGTAATCGGCTTCCCATTTGCAATATCAATTTTTCCATTGACAACTTTTTCTCCTTACTTTGCAAATTATTAAAACCTGGAGGGTAATATGGTTTCTATGTTGGATTCCCTTGATTGTTGGAGTTTCTCAATGGGTTCGCAGCGTTGTTTCCCCATTGCAAATTTTCAGCATTAGAGTTATTGTTACTCCAACTAAAATTTGGATAATTCTTCCAACAAGGATTATAATAATTGGAATAAGTATTATTAGAATGATTATTTATTGCATTTAAGGTTTCATAAGAAGATTAAGATTCTATCATTTGTCCCAATGAGTTTTCCTTAAGCACAGGTGATGTCTGAAATAATTCATTCCATATTGATCTATCTTCTTTGATATAGTAGCTATTTAGGTAGCTAACATAGATATTGCATCAAAATCATGAATATTAACTACTCTTTTTGGATTTACCCTTTCAGAGGACCATTAAAAATTATTAGTAGTCATCTCTTTAACTAAAGAATTTGCTTCATCAAATGGTTTTGATATTAATGATCCACCAGCAACAGCGTCAATTATCAATCTAAGAGATCCAACCAATCCATTATAAAAAAGTTTAAATTATTAACTAATCTGGCAATGCATGGTGTGGATACTTTCTAAAGAGATCTTTAAATCTTTCCCAAGCTTCATAAATTGATTCCTCTTCAAACTGACAAAAAGATGTAATATTGTTTCTAAGTTTAGCAGTTTTTTAAGGTGGGAAATATTTAGATNTTTAAATCTTTCCCAAGCTTCATAAATTGATTCCTCTTCAAACTGACAAAAAGATGTAATATCATTTCTAAGTTTAGCAATTTTCTGAGGTGGGAAATATTTAGATAAAAATTTTTGTGATAATTCTCCCCAAGTTCTGATAGATTCAGGTGCTAATGAGTTTAACCACATCTTAACTTTATCCCTTAGTGAAAAATCAAAAAATTCTAAGTCTGATTGCATCATTCAACACTCCATCATATTTAAAAGTAAAACACAATTCTAACAAACTAGCAATGTGTAAATTAGGATCTTCAGTTGGTGTTCCTCCAAACTGATTATTTTTTTACCATTTGGATAATAGTAGGTTTAAGCTCAATTGAATTGGCTGCTACAGTAGGGTTTTATATACTTAAATGAATTTCATCTGTTTTATGATTAACATAATCTCTTAAAGATCTCTGAAGATGTTCATTTTCATTTTCAGCATTACTTGAGTTGCAAGCCATTTTGTTAAAATAATCTATCTCTAAACTACAAACATTTTTTTTAGTTAAAGTAAAATAATTTAAATTATAAAATAACTTACTAATACTTTTTGTAACTTCCCCGACAACAACGCCAAAAACTTGATGCAGGAGGATTTAGTGTGTTATTTTTACAAATATTTTTTAATATTACAAAATACACATGACTGATACNTTCTAAGTCTGATTGCATCATTCAACACTCCATCATATTTAAAAGTAAAACACAATTCTAACAAACTAGCAAGGTGTAAATTAGGACCTTCAGTTGGTGTTCCTCAAAACTGATTATTTTTGTACCATTTGGATAATAGTAGGTTTAAGCTCAATTGAATTAGCTGCTACAGCAGGGTTTTATACACTCAAATGAATTTCATCTGCTGTAGGATTAGCATAATCTCTTAAAGATCTCTGAAGATGTTCATTTTCATTTTCAGCATTATTTGAGTTGCAAGTCATTTTGCTAAAATAATCTATCTCTAAACTACAAACATTTTTTTAGTTAATGTAAAAAAAAATTTAATTATAAAATAACTTACTAATACTTTTTGTAACTTCCCCGGCAACAACGCCAAAAACTTGATGCAGGAGGATTTAGTGTGTTATTTTTACAAATATTTTTCAATATTACAAAATACACATGACAGATACAATATTAAATATGCAGTTTAATCACAACAAAAGTAACTTTAGTGAAAATAGTTTTATCTTTTCTAAAAATCTTTAAACTACTAAATCCCTTAAAAATAACACAAGTATACACATCGCTCGAGTAATAAAGGACTATAATGGAGTCCTAGATATCGATCCATTAGGAAAGTTGGAAATTCTTATAAGTAAGTTCTTATGATTATAATGTAAACTATAATTTAAACTACAAAAGTGAAGTACGGCATTTGAATCTATAGTAAATGGGTGAAAGCTAAACAAATGCAATTCNGTCCTTGACTCTCTCTCTCTCTCTCTCTCTCTCTCTCTTACTCAAGCCTCCCTTCTTCTCTCCACGCCACCACCATGCATGCCCTAGAATTCCCTCTCTTCTATTAGAGGTTGTCTCCCTCCAAAATGAATTCAAAATTCTCTCCAAAATTCTATCCAAAAGTAACAGGACTTTTTTTAGACTTAACATAAACTTCCTCAAATCTTAGATTTGAGCATTATAAAATCTTCTCAAGGTCTCTACTACACTCCCTCAATCGAATTTAAGTCTTTCCATAGCCTCTACTTTACTTCTAGACCAAATCGGTCTACCATTTGGTCTAAATCATAAGTCGAGCCTAGTTGAAGCTACACTTATTAGGACCAGGTATGGATCAAAAACCCTAAAATTTGCTATAGGTTTGATCTTTTATAAAAGAAACTCTTACATCATTCTTGATCAACCCTATAGATGTGTTTGTCTAGGTTAGATTAAGCTTTAGAAACAACCCCATGAGATTTCATGAAAAATTGAGAAATAAATTATGATTTGATTATGAAAGGCTTTTGGTTAATCATTTCGTAGGTACGATGATCTGATGTCATCCATTCACGCGCATTAGAAATGGATGAAAGTGATGAAATATAACCACTGAACTATGCATACGAAAGGGACTAAGTTGTGGGACACTCAGCGCTTGCGTAGAAAGCATCGCGAACTAGGAAACGATGCATGGACATTTGGAGCTGCCAAGTACTGTGTTGGATAAGTAAGAAATTTGTTATTTTTGAATTAAATAATACAAAAAACCCTAATAAAATTTAAAAAATCATAACTTTGTGTAGAAAAATGAAAAAAAAATATCCTTAACTCAGTAAAACAAAGAGAAAATAATAAATTATAATTGAAAATAAATAATTTATAATTCATTTTTAATTATTTAGATACTCTCTGGAGTATTTTAATTATTAAAAATTAAATTTAAATACAAAAATTATGAAATTCGCAGGGATTACTCCCTCCATCTTTGAGAATGTTCTCTGATGTTTCCATGGTTATGGGATGTCCTAAAGAAAAAAAAACAATATCCACCACTTTTGTAATTATTTTTAAAAATAATAAAAATTTTGAAAAACAGGAAATTAAAATTGGCAATTGGTTAGAAATTACAAGGTGATAAATTTAAACTCTTAAAAATATTTTTCACCTTTGAAAACCCTAAAAAAGATTAAAAATTTAAGGGTAAAATATAAAAACAAAACAATGTGATTTTTGGTCCAAATTGTTCCTTAAGCCAAATTTAAACTTTAACCTAGATGTCTTAGGAGTAGAACATCATGATTATCCCCTACAACACAAACACTTCTATGATCTAAGGTTTAGTTTAACTTGAGCCTAGGTTAGTTTAAGTTTAATCCCATCTGAGCTTAATCTATAAAAACTACTAACTTAACACAACTCAAATGAAGTTAAGTCTGAATTTCAGAATTGACCAAGCTCACTCTAGTTAGGCTTAAACTAAGCCTTAAATGTTAGGTTTACCCATATTAAGCCCAACTAAACCCTAAAGTGTTGGGTCTACTAACCATAGACTCAACCAAGTGCTAAGTCTTAAGTGTTGGGCTTACCTATATTAAACCTGACTAAACCCTAAAGTGATGGGTTTACTCATCTTAAACCCATATAATCATATTGAGTCTAAATAATTAATCTTTAAATCTAATTTGGTCTAACCTACTATACCTAATTAATCCTTTAAGTCTTACTTAAATTACACTTAGTTAACCTTTAAACGCTAGTTAGGTCTAACCTACACTAAACCTTATTAACCTACTAAGTCTTACTTAAATTAGACTTAATTAACCTTTAAACCCAAATTCAGTCTAACCTACATTAGACCTAATTAACCCATTAAGTCTTACTTAAATTAGACTTAAACTTTAAACCTAAATTACGTCTAAACTACAGTAGACCTAATTAACCCATTATGTCTTACTTAAATTAGTCTCAATTAACCTTTAAACCTGAATCAGGTCTATCTTACATTAGACCTAATTAAATTATTAAGTCTTACTTAATTAGGCTCAATTAACCTTTAAACCTGAATTAATTCTAACCTACATTAGACCTAATTAACTTATTAAGTCTTACTTAAATTAGACTCCATTAACATTTAAACCCTAATTTGATATAAGCTACATTAGATCTAATTAACTTATTAAGTTTTACTTAAATTAGACTTAGTTAACCTTCAAACCCTAATTTGGTCTAACCCACATTAGACCTAATTAACCTATTAAGTCTTACTTAAATTAGAATTAATTAACCTTTAAACTCTACTTAGGTCTTACATAGATTAGAACTAATTAATCTATTAAGTCTTAATTAAATTAGACTTAATTAACCTTCAAACACTAATTAGTTCTAACCAACATTAGACCTAATTAATCCACTAAGTCTTACTAAATTTTGACTTAATTAAATTAAGTCTAACCTACATTAGAACTAATTAACCTATTAAGTCTTACTTAAATTATAATTAGTTAATTTTAAAACCCAAAATTAGGTCTAACCAACATTAGACCTATCTAACCCATTAAGTCTTACTTAAATTAGACTTAATTAACCCTTAAACCCTCATTAGGTGTAACCTACATTATACCTATTTAACTTATTAAATTTTACTTAAATTATACTTAATAAAACTTCAAACCCTAATTATTTCTAACCTACATTAGACCTAATTAACCCACTAAGTCTTACATAAATTAGACTTAATTAACCTTCAAACCCTAACCACGTCTAACCAACATTAGACCTGTTTAACCCATAAAGTCTTAATTAAATTTTAATTAATTAAAATTTAAATCCTAATTAGGTTTAACTTACATTAATCCTAATTGACCTATTAATTCTTACATAAATTGGACTTGATTTACCTCAAAACCCAAATTAGGTCTAACCTACAGTCGGCACTAAAATGTTGGTTGGGAGGTTGAAGTTGTTGGTCATCAGAATGGATATCCCGATGCCCAATTTAATTTAATTTATATACGTAATTTAGAAAAAAATAGTATTTTAAATTTTGAAAATATAAGACTGAACCGATCTCATATCCTCAATAGTTTAAATAAATGAGTCTATCACCGCAAACAATGCATCCATCCCGAAGAATATATGTGCCACTTACCGGTGAAGGCTCGACTAAATAAACTAAAGATTGTATGACATCCGTTTAAGTCTGTGAAATCATTTTTATGCTGACCAACGAGATCCTCTATTTAATATAAAAAAATTTAAATATGGTTTATATTAAGTTGGGTTCTTGAAAGTTTTCTATAAAGGCAAGCCCTTATAGTTAATTACATCTTAGATAACCGAAGTCACCTACGAAAACTCTCAATAAAAATCAGGGGATATTGTCTTCAAGAATTTCAAAGGGTAGGATTTTCAAAGAGATCGGACAAAAAGGTGTGAAAGGGGAATGACTCAAATTTGGAACATTTCATTTTTGGAGTCTAAAGGAAGAAGAACTAGGGGATGTCACAGATCCTGAGGAGAACCTCGGTAACTTCCCAAAACTACCCTATAGTTTGGCATCAACCTCAAGAAGAAATTATGTGTGTCATCCTGGCAATTTTATTAATTAGGGCTTACATTCGTGTGAAACGATCATACAAATAGCCTAAAAGATGTGAGGATTTAGGTTGTGAAGAACGATAGCCTCGGAATCCTAAAATGAGTTAGGTCTTATATTGTATAGCAGAGCCATACAAAAGCCTAAAGATGCATTGAGGATTTATGTCGTAGTAGGCAGACAACCTCGTAATCTTATGGCTTGTTGTTTAATTCTAGGAAAAGATATATTTTTGTAGATCATCTTGCTGTTGTAGATCCTCTTGTTGTTGTAGATCATTGTGTTGTTACAGATTATTGTTGTAGAAGGGTGTCCACAAAGTTAGCTCCAAGCTCCTCGTCGTAGTGAGTTTAAGTTTTCTAATGTGTCAAGTCCTGATGTCAAATCAAATGTTTCCTAAGGTATGGTTATTTAAATATCATGGGTGATGTTAAAGTTGAATAAGGCAACACCGGTTAGGATCACACGGTTCCCTCGTTTCAGCACCACTATTTTCTTTGGATTCACTTAGTTCAAATGAACTTACTAAACTCAACTCAATAAGTTCCATACTTTCATTTAGACCGTGAGAAATCTCGTTAGCAATTGTAGGTTACCTCCTTTGAGGGATTCTCGATCATCCGATCGAGACGTTTTAATTTTGTTGCAATTTTTGTTTTATTATTTTGTTTGAGGTTAAGTTTTGAGTTCTCTTATATTTTGACAGTTGTGGCGGTAGATTTTATCTTTTTTTTTTATTTCTTAATTTTGGTTTTGACTTCAGTTTTGTGAATATCCTAAAAGTTTCAGTTTTGACATGCAGGGTGACCTCATTGTTTAACATACAAGTTTACAGGTAGGAAATGAGAGGCACAAAAAGGTAAATAAAAGTAAATTGTAATGCAGTAACTTAAAAGCGTACCTATCGATTCTTCCCATTCCTCCACCTGAAAGATCAATACTTGCAAAGCATATATATAATTTTGCAGGAATTAAAACATGCTTGTAAGAAAAGTAGAGAACACATGTTTGAGGTGTGTCTACCAAATGTCATACCCTAATAGGTCTAATTTATTCATTTGCGGGGATTATTCAATCAAGCAAATCATAATATGTCCATGTGTCCTCCGAGATTCCCAAAGGAACATGAAAAGGTCATAGGTAATACCCTAGACATTTCACAGTCCCTCAAATAGTCTTGAGTTCATTTTGGTCTTATGATGTTTGCTATGTGGTTCACCCAATTCATATCCTTACGCTCAATGAACCTTGATCTTTTTATTATCCCTTTAAGTGGGGTAATTAACATTTGATGTTTCAGTTACAGATTATACATATAAGGCCCTTAGGGCAGTCTGGGCTTAATTAAGAAACTTAGCCAGTTTGATTTTCAAAGATGGGCTTGCAGTGTTTTGAAAATTTTTGAAATTAATTATAAGTCATTTTCTAAAACTCATTAGACAAAATTTTGATTAGGTCTGATTCATCACTCCCTTAAAACTTAATGGGTAGATTTGTAATTTTAGGAAAATATAAATATTTATACTTTTAATCCTTATCAAGAATCATAAATCATTTTAAAATCATTAATTTGGGGTTTTAATCAATGGGTTATGATCTTCCAAAGTTAAACCCCCAACCTTAATATCTTCTGATTTAATTGCTCTTCCAAATTTCATCAATTTGAGAAATTACAAATTTATCCTTAATGAGACCAAAGTGAGATTGGATACTACCATTTATCCCTTTCATGTTTCAATCATCAATATATGTCAATTAAGATCATTTATTACCCATTTACCCTTTGGTTAGGCCAAAATATTAATTGGGGCTTAAATCTTATAATTACTATTTTGCCCTTGAGGCCTTAACACCTTATAATTAATTAAATTAAATCCAAATGACTTTAAAATTTTTATGTTACCCCACTCATGGGTTAAATAAAACATCACACAAGAAAATTTGATTTTTCTGAAATTATATAATTTTATAATTATTTTAATGCAAAAATAGGGATTTTTTTTAATGAAAATTCAATACTTCAACAAAAACAAAACTTCTGCCCATAAGAAAATTACTGGAGATTCAACTAGATTAGAGGACCACTTCAACCAATTTTCATTATTTCTAGAGGTTTAATTTAATTAAAAGAATTATTTGTTTGGTTTGAGTATTAATTAAATATAAAATCTTATTTAAGTGAAAAATTAAATTTTATATTTTTCTTAAATCTCTGTGAGTCCAAGAAACTCAGAGAAATAAATTTCATTTTTTTATGGTTTATATTTTAATTATTTGAATTATTTTAGTGAAAAATTAAAGAAAATTCATTTTAATCCTTTAAAAATTAATATTTTTACTTAGAAAATTAAGAAAAGTATTTTAATTGATCTCAAGTGATCAGGAAGCCAAATGTGGCATTTTAGTGTTTTTTTATAATTTTGAAATTTTTATGATTTTTAATTAATTTCTATTTATTTAAATATTTAAAATAGCTTAAAAATGAAGTATTTATTTTAATTCCACTTTTATTTTTCGTAGGTTCTTCTGGTCATAAGGAGCTCCCAAAACTAATTTGGTGATTTTTTGAATTGTATTTTAGTTATTATAATTATTTTAGTAACAAAAATGCAATTTCATTTAATTAATCCATTATAGTGGTCAAATTAATTCTATGGGGAGCTTCTTTGTCAATAAATTATAGTGGAGAATTATTTTCATGCCATTTACATTTATAATTACTCTAATTTGATTTTTTTTCATTGTTATGGGTTGGTGGCAGTTAGGGTTTATCTTAATGAGTTAAACTAAGTTTATATTTTTCCTATGGTCCTCTGACCATAATAAACCTACCAAAATAAGTTTTGTATTTTTTTATTAATATTTTAATTATTATAATTATTTTACTAAAACAGACATGTCATGATTGAAAAATAGAGATCTTTGCCTAGAGATCTCTCATGACGTTGGAAAAACTAGAGAAAATCCCACATGATAGAGAGAACCAAAGCCCTAAAAATCAAGTTATGGTGAAATTCGCATGCAAATGGAGAATTCAAATAAGAAATACACTGTATAATTAATTAAAAGCACACATGAATCAAACAGATTTGAAACCATTTCCACATTATTCTCCTTTGTTCACTGAGCATGAGGATATTTTATTTTATTTTGGTGATTTTTCTACACCAAGATATGGAATTTTGAAGTTCTCAGATTTAAATAATTCAAGAAAATCCTTATTTTTCTATTTAAACCATGCGACACCACGCAATCCTTAGCATCTCTAAAGCCTCCACGCGGCGTATTCTAGTTTGGCACTGACATCTGAGTCAGCACTGACTCGGTCTGTTGTTCATGCACCATACGCTCGTTCGACGCGATCTCAGCCGTCCAAATGATACACGCGCGATCAGACAACATCGTTCATTTTCCCCAAGTCCCTCAATTCATGAATCGCCCACCTTCTAACCTTAATATCTCGCTCAATACTCATCCAAATTTCTTTAGGTTTGTTTCTATAGATGCGTCTAGACTAAAAGAACACATCCATACAGTTAATCAAGTCTTAAATAAAGTTTATAAGCATGAAGAATCAAAATAGGCTCGGTTTGAGGAGAAAATTCAATACATTTGCACAAGAGGTTTCTCCTCGATTGGGTGCCTCCAAAAGCTTGAGTTGAATCTAGAAAGCTTCTAGATGAAGCCTTGGGCCGTGGTGAATTTCTTAGACCTAAATTCGATTGAGGCCAATTTTGGTTGTTGATCAAAGTATATGCTAGGGTAGTCTAGTGATAGGATTTTTTTTGGAGATCTTCTTCTTTCAGTCAGGGGATGATGTGGGTGCAATTAGTTTGACTTTGGTACACTATAGAGCTGTGGGGATTTATGTCCTGGTTCAAGCAAATTTTTTAGCTCCAAAATTGAGCTCAGGAAGTGGGTTTGAGTGGCTAAAAATAGAGGGCTTGCACTCAGGGAAGCTAGGAGAAGCTCTATAAACAATTTTTCAGGGTCTCCCTAAGGAATTTCAACAACTCCCCTCTTGGTCGTGAAGGGGGCATTTAAATAGAAGGAGCCATGGTGACTCTCAGGCCAGGTTGAGGTGGCTGGAATGCTACCTATGTGGAGGGCAGAAAGGCTCCAATGGTAAATTGGATTGATGCCACTTGGATGGGTTTAATTTTTGGTTTAAGTCATGGTGGAGCTTTTGGGTTTAGGTTTTCCTACAGCCAAGGTGGTCAGACAGCCAGGGGGGGTCACCGTATGGCTCAGGGAGGTCAAGGCTAGGGCATGGTGCAGTCAATTTTGGGTTGACATGTGTAAAGGTTATTAATTGAAATGGAAGGGGTATTGGACTAGGTTGGGTCAACCATGGGTCAAGCCCCATTGGAATGCGCTTGGGTGGTTCCCTATGGTTGATCAAGGTCGGGTGAGCCAGCTGAAATGGTGCGGAGAAGTCCTCATCCATTGGATTTGGTTAAACATGGATTAGAGTGTATCATTAAAAAGGATAAAACTTTTTTAAAGGGAGCTTGAAAGTGTCCCCTCCTTTTTCCATTAATAGTTTGGTGAGGTGGCAAAAGCTCATATGGCTCACCTATGGCTTGTCCTTGGCTTGGTCAATTTGCATGAGAGAGGATTTTTGGATTTTATGGGGTATTTTGATGGCGTTTGGCATGAGGCTTAATATGGGATGATTTTGGCATGAATTTGAAACTTAGGGAATGATTTTGGTTAAATGGATGATGAGGAGAAAAAATTGTCATGTGGGCTTTTAATTGAATCTTGGGCTTTTTGAATGACTTAAGGGCTTGGGATTTTAGAATTGGGGATAAATTTGGACTAAAATTTGGATAAATTAAATATTTAATTTGGTGTAGTGAGATGTCATGAAGATTTTTTAAGGGGTTTCAAGTGATTTTGAATTGAATTGGAAGGCCAATTTGGTAGAATTTGGACATAGAGTCAATTTGAGGATTTTGGGTTAGACTTGGATTTAGGTGATTTCAATTGGGTCAAATTGGGTTTTTTTTGTTTCAATTGGTATTAGGGATATTGAATTTTGGTTTGAAATTGAAATTTGGCAAGATTGGGGACAATTTGTTTGACACTAGGGCTAATTTAGGGAAACTGGGCCTTTAAAGACAATTGGGGCTTTTGGTTAAAATGGGTCAATTTGGTCAAATTGGGTCAATGTGATGATTCAAAATTAAAATTAGGAATATTTGGGATGATTTTTGGAATTTTTGGGAGTTTTTGGAATTTTTTTGGGTTTTTTGGGTCTTGAGGAGCATTTTGGTATTTTTTTGGCAATTTTGGGGGTATTTTGGGAATTTGGTGATTTTGGTCAATTTAAGTAGTGGAGATTGGTTTGAAATGACTTTTGGACAAATTTGGGCATTTTGGATAATTTTGGGATTTTTTGGCAATAATTAGGGTTGTAGGGGTATTTTGGTAATTTGATCGGAGAATGGGTTAGCATGGGCAAGTAAGCCATGAAGCCATGTCAAACTAATAGGAGCCATATGAGGATTCTTTTTGGATGCTCAATATGCTGGTCCTAACCCTCTTAGCCAAAGGCTACGGGTTTGGTTCCATCCATATGAGATTTCCAAAAGGAGTCAGGAGACCAAATCAAGGATCCTAGGGTTTGTGGTGTGTGAGAAAGTGTAGTTTGTGCAAGGTAGCCTAACCAAGGCCAGGCCACCTAGGGTTAGTCCTAAGGCTTGACCATCCTATGGGAAACTCCTCTTGAGCTCCTCCATACTGAACTCACCTATTAAGTGCTAGAGGTTATGACCAATATGTGGAACTTTATGTTGAGCAAAGAAGAGTTTAGAATTTCTAATGGTGAGGGTTCCTTTTTTAGTCCTCTAAGAATAGTCAACGAGAAAGTCCTATGGCTAGACCCTATGTTACAAAGGGGGAAATTAGACCTCAACCAAAAGTGATGTCAACACCTACATTAGATCTAATTAACCTATTAAGTCATACTTAAATTAGACTAAACTAATCCTTAATCCTTAATTAGGTCTGACATACACTAGAGCTAATTAACCTGATAAGTCTTACATAAATTGGTCTTAGCTAATCTTTAAACCTAATTAGGTTAAACTTACATTAGACAAAATTTTCCTACTATGTCTCACTTAAATTAGACTTAATTAAAACCTAAACCTAGGTTCAACCTAACTTGAACCTAGCCCTAAATGTTGAGTCTAGCCCATATTAGACCCAACCCTAATCCTAAATCCTTAAGGGTTAACTCAAGTTGAACCTAACCCTAGATCCTTAAGGTTAACTCAAGTTGAATGTAACCCTATATCCCTAGTGTTAACTCAAGTTGAACCTAACCCTAAATCCTTATGATTAAATCAAGTTGAACTTAAACCTGAATCTGTAGGGTTAACTCAAATTGAACCTGAACCTAAATCTTTAAGTTCAACCCAAATCAAACCTAACTGTTGGTCCAGCCTGAATTTAACTTAAAGCTAAATCCTTTTAGGTTCAACTTATATTAAATCTAAACCCAAATCAACTAAAACACCAGGTCAATCGGAACTAACTTGGGTTAGCCCAAATCAACTAAAATACTAGTCAAACCTACCTAACTTGGGTTAACCCAAATCAACTAAACTTTTGGACCAACCAGATCTAGCTTGGGTTAACCCAAATTAATTAAACCAATAGGCTATCTCAATCTAACTAGGATTATTCAACATTAGCCCAACATTTTTGGTTGATTTAACATAAATCAAGTTAACTATTGAAATAAGTATAATTAAGGATCTATTCAAGTCTAATCCAACCTAAACTAGAGTAGCAAGTCAAATATAATTTATTTTGGACTTTAAGTCCAATATAACTTAAACGACTTAATTTAGGATAATTAATTTCAATCATCTCAGTTTATTCTAAGTTGATTTTAAGTTAGTATGAATCGATGAAAGATCTACTAGGTATCTTTATGGAGTTACTCTAAAGCTCGAGTAGGCCTAGTTCAACTGTAGTTAAACTAAGCCAACCTAGATTAATATTATTAAACTTAAGAGAAGGATTGAGGATAATCCGAAAGACAACTAACCTAATTCATGTTAACTTAGATTACTCAAAATCTCACTTCGGATCAATTCAATCTAACTTGAATTAATCCAAAATTAACCGGAGGCCTTACTCAGGAATAATTTGGATTAAAATGTATCAAATCAATAAAATAACAAAAAAATCATCCTAAAAGCCACTAAATCTTAAATGTTAACAAAAACAAAAGCAACTTGGGTTTAGAAGATATTTTGGAGGAGGCAATCTGTGGCTGCTAACAAAATATCTTCCAGTCGCTCATGGTTAATCAAACGACAAACCTCAATGACCCGGGATGACGGAACTATGGGATCTTGATCGAGTCATCCTAAACAAAAATAAACAAAATTAAAAAATATATTAATTGACTAATAAAATGTAACCGACCTAATATTTTTGAACATTAAAATCCAAAAAAGAAATTAAAACTTAAATGAAACCTTAATGAACAGAGATCACCTCAACTAAACACAAACCTATAGGATAAGATGTTGAAGTTCCTTTCCTTGACAACAACATTTAAACCTTTCAAAAATAAATAGTAACATTAATCGGTAGATTTATTGAGTGGTTTCAACTACTTAAGATGTAATTAACTATGATGGTTTATTTTTTTAGGAGAACTTGAACCCCAAAATATGTGATACCACCTAAAATCTCTAGTTAAGGGGTTTTTTTTTTTCACTAGGCTTTCTTATAAAGAACTTTTCAAAGTTTCTAAGAAAATCGATTGTACTTCGGTTAAGCATTTTGAAACCTTATCCATAGGATTCACCTCTTGAAAATGATTTCCCTTACATTCTTCTTTCGTTTGATTCTATTATTATTGTCTCTCGTCTTCCTCCCTGGTTCTCACTTCTCCAGAACTATAGAAGTGTTGGGAGAGAAGGGCAATATAATAAAATTCAAACTGGTGACTCCACAATGACAATGACATAAAGTGAATGACACAATGAAGATCAAAGGAGCTACTTCAGGCAACACCTTTTTGATCAAAA
>JXCR01122625.1:5755-36883 GCA_002079205.1 Phalaenopsis hybrid cultivar | reverse complement strand
ATATATATATATATATATATATAATTGATGAGCAGTATTTCGAGCCAAAACTAGCCGAACACGAACAAACAAATCTTTGTTCATGTTCGATTCATTAACTTAGCAAACGAGCTAAACACAAGCTTCTTAACGAGCCGAACATAAGTTGTTCGCAAACAACGAGCCGTTTTGATAGCCCTAATAATTACATATAAAAAACAAGAAGTATTGTTGTTTATAAATCAAGCATCTAAGTGAATTTTTGAACTACCAAACCGATGTATTTACGCATGCAACAATCAAATTATTGTGAATTTGATCAAAATGAAAAATATGGTTTTATCATGACCTTTGATATTTGAGTGAGAATTTGAAAATAGAGGAATCAGAAACTCATGAAATTAAGTGACTAAGGAAAGGAGTCAGGGTTGAGTTTAATATCAGAGGCTTCATGGTGGTAGAGTAATATCACTTTGCTCTATATGAGAATGATATTAATTTTTTTAGATGATAACTCGTTCTCTCAAGATTTTATACAGTACTGGGGATAGTTTTGGATTTATCTATTATTTCTATGCTTGTGAATGTCAACTTATTTAGTTATATTAACTAATTATACTAATAGTAATTATATTTGCTCTAATTGATATTAACAAAAATTCTTAAGAAAATGACTTCTTAAATACTTTTTCTATCGTAATTATACTTGCAAAATATCTAATAATTATGTTGTATCATTATAAGTTAATTTTTAATATCGAATATGATCAAATTTGAGGTGTGAGATATATGATCGGTATTATTCTACTCTTCTAGGTTGCTTAGTCCACTCAAAACTAACTCCACTAAAATAAAGAAATGGTAAATATCAGTTTGGCAAGTTTTTTGTTGTGATCCAAATTCCTCCATTTATGAGGGACAATATGAAATTGATGATGGAGGGGCCTATATCAACCATCACCTTAACAACCCCCTATAAACTATTTGGATATGCTTCTATACATTATAATTTTATTCTACTCCCAAATGTAGCAAATTNATATATATATATATATATATAATTGATGAGCAGTATTTAGAGTCAAAACTAGCCGAACACGAACAAACAAATCTTTGTTCATGTTCGGCTCATTAACTTAGCAAACGAGCTAAACACGAGCTTCTTAACGAGCCGAACATGAGCTGTTCGCAAACAATGAGCTGTTTTGACAGCCCTAATAATTACATATAAAGCACAAGAAATATTGTTGTTTATAAATCAAGCCTCTAGGTGAATTTTTTAACTACCAAACCAATGTATTTACGCATGTAACAATCAAATTATTGTGAATTTGATAAAAATGAAAAATATGGTTTTATCATGACCTTTGATATTTGAGTGAGAATTTGAAAATATAGGAATCAGAAACCCATGAAATTAAGTGACTAAGGAAAGGAGGCAGGGTTGAATTTAATATCAGAGGCTTCATGGTGGTAGAATAATATCACTTTGCTCTATACGAGAATAATATTAATTTTTTTAGATGATAACTCGTTCTCTCAAGATTTTATACAGTACTGGGGATATTTTTCGGTTTATCTATTATTTCTATTCTTGTGAATGTCAGCTAATTTAGTTATATTAACTAATTATACTAATAATAGTTATATTTGCTCTAATTGATATTAACAAAAATTCTTAAGAAAATGACTTCTTAAATACTTTTTATATAGTAATTATACTTGCAAAATATCTAATAATTATGTTGCATCATCATAAGTTAATTTTTAATATCTAATATGATCAAATTTGAGGTGTGAGATATATGATCGGTATTATTCTACTCTTCTAGGTTGCTTAGTCCACTCAAAACTAACTCCACTAAAATAAAGAAATGGTAAATATTAGTTTGGCAAGTTTTTTGTTGTGATCCTAATTCCTCCATTTATCAGGGACAATATGAAATTGATGATGGAGGGGCCTATATCAACCATCACCTTAACAACCCCCTGTTAAACTATTTGGACATGCTTCTATATATTATAATTTTATTCTACTCCCAAATGTAGCAATTGTTTCAATGTGCTCTTGTGAAAGTCTTATTGCTTCTAGGAAGTGATATCCCAATCAAAGCTATCTCTACACTAGAACTATTAGTGAATTCAATATTATTATATTGAGGATGGGATTTTAAGCTTTATTTGATATAATTATATGGTCACTATAATTTTGTGATGTCATATTAAATCAATGAAATTCCTACCAAAATAAATGAGAGATTTCAAATTTAAGAATTCATGACTTAGTAAAAGGTAGTTATTTAATTAATTTTTTTATAGTCTGATCAGACTATACATTATTGTTGTAGGATGAGAGCTAAGTGTGAGTTGAAATGACTTTTATGGTCCGGGAGGAATGAGATATATCTTTATTGTCGTAGGATGAGAGTTAAGTGTTTCTTGACATGATTTATGTGGTGGGGGAGGAATGAGATTTAATAGATAAGTGTAACAAATAATGTGTTCAATACCACCTATTCTTAGCCTCTTTGGTTAGACAATTCAACTTGAACCATAGAATTTTAGGTCCAATATACTTGGAACTACTTGTCCTTCAGCAGTTAAAACAAAACAAAAAATAAAACTTTGTACTGGTTTGTCACATTATGGCTTGTTATCATTGATAATCAAAATGCTAAATTAAAATTAAATTAGTCCCTAGTAAAAAAGTGCCCAATTGACTTATTATGTATCATGAAAATAATATGTTTATTTTTGGAGAGCTTGAGCTAACGGTTCAATCGCCACTATNATTATTATATTGAGGATGGGATTTTAAGCTTTATTTGATATAATTATATGGTCATTATAATTTTGTGATGTCGTATTAAATCAATGAAATTCCTACAAAAATAAATAAGAGATTTCAAATTTAAGAATTCATGACTTACTAAAAAGTAGTTACTTAATTAATTTTTTTTATATTCTGATCAAACTATACATTATTGTTGTAGGATGAGAGCAAAGTGTGAGTTGAAATGACTTATATGGTCTGGGAGGAATGAGATATATCTTTATTGATGTAGGATGAAAGTTAAGTGTTTCTTGACATGATTTATGTGGTGGGGGAGGAATGAGATTTAATAGATAAGTGTATCAAATAATCTGTTCAATACCACCTATTCTTAGCCTATTTGGTTAGATAATTCAACTTGAACCATAGAATTTTAGGTCCAATATACTTGGAACTACTTGTCCTTCAACAGTTAAAACAAAACAAAAAATNGAATGAGATTTAATAGATAAGTGTAACAAATAATGTGTTCAATACCACCTATTCTTAGCCTCTTTGGTTAGATAATTCAACTCGAACCATAGAATTTTAGGTCCAATAAACTTGGAACTACTTGTCCTTCAACAGTTAAAACAAAACACAAAAAAAACTTTGTACTGGTTTGTCACCTTATGGCTTGCTATCATTATTAAGCAAAATGCTAAATTAAAGTTAAATTAGTCCCTAGTAAAAAAAAAGCCCAGTTGACTTATTATGTATCATGAAAATAATATGTTTATTTTTGGAGAGCTTGAGCTAACAGTTCAATCGCCACTAGATATGATAATCAAATTCATAATTTATATCGTTCTTTCATGTCAAAGTATAACAAAAAAAAGTGATCAATCATTAGACATCAACAAAANTAAAAAAAAAGCCCAGTTGACTTATTATGTATCATGAAAATAATATGTTTATTTTTGGAGAGCTTGAGCTAATGGTTCAATCGTCACTATATATGATAACCATATTCATAATTTATATCGTTCTTTCATGTCAAAGCATAACAAAAAAAAGTGATCAATCATTAGACATCAACAAATTTTGTAATTAAATTTTAAATTAAGTTCACTTTCAGCCTTTAACTTATATGCATTAATCATAATCTTTATGTTCACAGACTGAGATTAAAAAAATACAAAATATTTTGTCCTATTAAATTATAAAGTACAACTGGATTATAAATTATAATTCCAAATCAAACAATTTCATAAAAGTGATTTTTATATACGTTTCTTCAAAATTAAATCAATGATTTGAGTGTGGGCTTGGAGAAAATTTTGGCCTTTTAAAAAGAATTTTGGAGGCCTCAAATTCGGGTGATAAAAATACACTTCTTGTATAATGNTCCTATTAAATTATAAAGTACAACTGGATTATAAATTATAATGCCAAATCAAACAATTTCATTAAGGTGATTGTTATATACATTTCTTCAAAATTTAATCAATGATTTGAGTGTGGGCTTGAAGAAAATTTTGGCTTTTTAAAATGAATTTTGGAGGCCTCAAATTCGGGTGATAAAAATACACTTCATGTATAACAGATAACATTTACTTAATTAAATCTATTTCATTTCAATTCATGCATTAAATAAAAAAAATCTAACTTGACTAAAAGTTTATTTGATTAGAAAATAATAAGTGTGTTGCACACAGATACGACCAGTCAATATAAGGAGAGAGAGAGAGAGAGAGAGAGGAGGGAGACATTCTCTCTCCCTCTCCTCTCTCATTTTATTGGTTGGCCATAAATGGGGGCTACACACTTAATACTTTTTTTTATTTAATAGATATTATGTTGTTGTAGTGCTGAGTTAGACCATCCAGTCATTGTTACTCAGTTAGAGATTGACATGATGCTCTAGAAATCATTGCATTGTTTAGAAGTCATTAAATAGCCTAATATTTAGTACATGCACGAGACTCATTATAGCATGTTACAAAATAATTAAATAAATAATGTGCTTGTCTTAAACGTAAACTACAGCTGAAAAATATTTTATATCAGGAAATGGTGAATATTAGTTTGGCATGTTTTGGTTGTGATATGAATTCCTCTATTTATGAGGGTCTATATGAGATTGATGATGGAGGTGTTGTATTTTTGGCTTTCTTTATAATTAGGGGTAATTTTATTTTTGGCTTTACTTACTTGTATGCTCTAATCCGCCTCTATACAAGGGACTTGGTGGGTTAGTTAGCTTTTGTAGTTGGATCTCTCTTTTCTTTTCATTTTAGAGGCTTCTTTATCATTGTCTTAGTTGTTATAAGTCCAATTTCTACTAATTTCATCTAAGTAGGGTCATAGAGAATTATTTATTTCTTTCTTTTGACTTTAGTTCACAGAAGATGCAACACATGGGTTACTGACGAGAGATCTTTGGTCGAGTTGAGTGGACTACCTTTAGGACCGGGTAGGCTTAAAGCCTTAATAGCATGCGGTGATGGATCCATCAAATCCTGACCCGACTTTCTCTACCAATTCAGGAACTACGTTCCTGTTCATTGATATACCCACTTTAAGCCCATTCATTTCTATGGACACATCACTGAGGTTATTTCGTAGGCCTCATTTGTCAATAGGTCACAGACCTTTTGGGATATGATGATCCATCATCTACCCTTATGGCCCGATATTGCTTTGAAGCACTTATATTTTCTTACTTTAGATGATCATTTAATCTTTTGGTATACCAATTCACTAATTGTCACAAAATCTTAAGCATGGCTCCTTTAATCAATAGTATTTTTAGGTATCTCCCATAATATAATTAACCAAATGGACATGTTTCTTTGGAAATTGCTCTTGACCCCAGAACAAAATATAAATTTTGATTTTCTGATTATGTGGGTTGATTATGAAGGGTATTTCTTCATGGATATGTGTTTCAAGGCGTCTTGATCTGATATTATTTTTGGACATACACTTTCGAGCTACCACATGAAGATAACCTTACATAAGTTCTCTACATTTTTTTATATTTTGTTTATCAAGTTCCATAATTTTTTTCTTTCTCTCCAATCCTTCCTCTTATCTAAATCATATTGATGATCAAAGAAATGGGGTTATTTGGTAAAGAGAATTATAAGATGGCAATCAGACAAACTAGCAACTCTGAGTTAAGAAAAACAAAGTAGTTTAAAGCATTCAGAAAATGTTCAAGAATTTATTGAAGAATCCAAATTTCAAACTCCATTTTCCTATTAAATCTAAAGAAGTGGAAGAGACAAGAAACCTTATTATTTTCTATACCATAGGATGCTTCACATTTAAAAGTTTGATGGAAGGAAAAATAAGGATGAGATCATTGTTATCCCAAGGAATATCTAAAGGAACTAAAATAAGGGTTTGTTAATGTTGTGCTTGGTGAAGACATAGAACCACATGACCTCTATGTAAAGAAGAAGGTTGGAACATTATCCTATTTATGACCGCTTAGAAGATCATCAACCAACACCAAAAATTTTGTACATAGGCTCTTGAAAGAAATCAAGCACCTATCAAATAAGATGCTTTTATAGTCCCTTAAGAGAAGAAAGAAGTCAAACCAACAGTGAAGTCAGTAGAGCCTAAAGTGAAGACTAAAGGAAAAATAGTTTGTAATAAGTAACCAAGAGCATTGAGAAAAATTATATGAGCCTAAAGTGAAGACTAAAAGAAAAATAGTCTGTAATAAGTAACCAAGAGCGTCGAGAAAAATTTTACGAGGATAGTGTTTCAAGTGATGGTCTTAGGGCTCTTTCAGCACTAACTCTGTATGCTCCTTTATTTATTCTGAATCTATTAGTGAAATGAACAGTGATTATGTGTTTATTCTACCTCTTTATGACAAAATATATTCAATTAGCTCAGGTAGAAACTGAAATAGCAGCAAAAAGTTCTAAACCTGATGAAAATGATTCTCAAGAATTAAATAAACCTACTGGAGATGTTTACTTAAGAGGCAACTCCTTTTCCAATAGTGATGCACTTATTATCAAATTTTATGGCATGTCTATCAAAATTGGGATTGAAACTTCGAACTCTAATAAATCTCAAGGAGAAGTTCTAGAGGTTGTGGAGCAATTAGTAATACCATGAACTCCTACAAAATATGTTTTGGAAATTAATCTTAGAAGTGACAAAATACTTCAAGTTCGTAAAACTTCTCTAGATAAAACTACATAGACTATTAGTCATAATCAACCAACAATGCTCATGTAGGATACTCCCATCTAAGATACGTGTGTAAATGTTCCACCAAAATTTTATTATAACATGTTATCACATTTAAAAAATATGGCAGCTAAATTTATAATCAGAGATACTCTCATCTTATCTAAAGAGATGAGAGAATTAAAGCCTTGAACTTGAAATCAGTAAGGCCCAACTGATAGTATTTTTTAGATGGAGAAGTAAATTAGTTCAATGAAGTTCTCAAATAAACTTTTATTAATGATGACCTTCTACTTAGAATAACAGATCATAATCAATCATTTTTCATCTATGGAGTTTTAATTTTCTGGAGTTCTTATTAATTTAGGTGCATTGGTCAACATAATGAATTTGAGAACAATTGCCTACCTTGACATTGATACATGCAAACTATGATATGATAAGATGATGTTACATGGCTTGAATGAGAAAGGTAAAACATCATTAGGCTTTATGACTCTCTTTCACAAAAATTGAGATTTCTAGCTTGAGGTAAAGTTTCATTACATTGACTCGAATACATCATTCAAAGTACTTTAGGAAGACCCTAGCACTGAATGGTGCCTTCCTCCCTCCATCAATGCATCAAGTATTGGTGAGATGTCAAAAGATATTGCATTAATGATGATCAAAGTCTATTCTTGGTCCACAAAATTGATATTTATAAAGATGCAGCATAATGTGTCCCAAAAAAGTCAGCAGTCTTTGCCAAAGAGATGCTTCCAATAAAAAACTTGAAAAAGAAAGAAAAGAAGAATGTCACAAAAGAAAAGATTAAAAAATAAATGCCAACATAAGAAAAAGATAAAATAGAAAAATATAAAACAACATCAAAAGATGGAGATGAACCTTAAGAAATATACCAATAGTTCTATACCTCTCCAAACTTACAATCATGCAATAATAATATATGAATTTATGGAGTAATTAATGATTGAAATCAAATGGCCACTACATGTTCTTCTTCAAAAAAGTTTAAGTATAGAACTCACACGGTGCATATTGATTTAAAGTCAAGCTCAGAGGATGGGGCATGCCCTTTAGTTTAATCTATCACCTCAATAAAATAAAATAAAAAACTCTATGAAAGATCTTATCTAGAGAAGTAGATGATGAAAAAATAATAATTATCGCAAGGTGATGGACAAAAATTTACCTCAAGGTAAGTCAGTCAATCACATAAGTATACATGTCAAGTAAGATGTGGTATAAGAGTCAGCGTTTTGATCCCGAGAGGAAAAGGTTAATAATTATTCTTGACAAAAAATCTCTAGTTTACTATCTAGTGATCCTAGCTTGGTGTGATCATGAAAGAGGGTTGAAATCCTAAAATTCTAATAAATAGAAAAACACAATCATAGATAATGAACATAAAGCGAAGAAAAATTTGGTGTTCTTTAATAGTGATGAGGCTCGTGCCATTCTGATTCAAGTATCGTGGGGATTTGTGATTTTTCTTAATATTATCCTACACAATAGTTGTCATCAAAGTATAAGTTTCTTCTTATGTCTATGCCTAGGCCAAAATAAGAATTAGAAATCTTTAAAATTAAGTTTCACGTAACCCTACAACATTTCTCATGATTCCTTCATCCCTCATCAAGGTTGTTTAATCTTGCCAAAATTTGTATATTCTACTAGGATTTTGTGATTAATTTATTTAGTACAATATGCAACAAACAAAAGTCATAGATCATAAAAGATATTAACATTCTAAATAGCCAGACTAGGAGTAAATGAAATTTGAGGTTAACCAACAACATAAAGCCATAAAAGCTCAACAAATGCTATAAGAAAAATATCTCAGAAAAACCATGATAAATTCACTTACACTGGATCAGATTGACACTGAAGAGAATTTATTCACACATAGTAGAGAAATTCAAAGAAAAGAAAACCATGCAAATCATCATTGCAAGAAAAAAGAATTGTAAAGCTTAAAATCAAAACTTATTTTCTCCACTAGAGTAAAAGCTCTTCTTCTCATACATGAGCTCTCAAGAATATCAACAAAAAAGGAGAAGGGAAGCAAAAACAACCCCTGAAGGTTTCAATTCAAAGAGAGGGAGGAAACTCTTGGAGAGATCTCTTTCTCACCAAAATCTCTCTCCTCTTTTAACTTCTCACCACCCAAGATTCCCTAGACATGTCCTTATAAGCATATATATAGGAAAAGTTTGACAAAAACAATAAAAAAAATTTTGAATTTGGTTTATTGAGATAGGAAACCGTGAAGATGGCATGGGCACCTCAGATTTGTAATAACTAGGTATGGATGCACCACAATGTGGGCGTTGGTGCTTAAAATTGGCGTGAACGTGCTCTGTTTTAGGTGTGTGTGCACTGTCACGGGACACAAGCACTGTAAGGTCAGTGTGGGGGCAGTGCATCAAAATTAGCCATTATGTGCTTAAATTTAACTTTTTTTTCATTCTAAACAACATCTAACCTGTTACATACACACATAATACAAAAATACTTTTCTAAAGTATAATATGAATATTAAAGAAGTAAAAATATGGGTAAACATGGCAGGAATATAACACATATTTTTACTCATATCAAATCCACCCAACTTACTCATTACTTGCCCTCAAGTAATCTTATAACTAAGCTCGAACTTGGAGAATAGCAGTTGACCTTCTCATGGGGGCATCTTTGCCTTTTATTAGCATGGATATAATTTTTTAAGACTTGGAATTTCTAGCTTTAGTAAGGTTGTTCATGCATTAGCAATAAATTTAACATTCCTTTAATCAGTTCTCTCTTGACACAAATCTTCTCAATTCAATTGAACCGGTGTGGTTGTGTTTATTTTCATCCTTCCAGAAGATTTTTATGTGTACCCACATCTCATTCAAGCAATAAGCGATAACCTAATTCTACCTATTTTTATAGGATACTTGGACTTCATTAAGGGGGAAACTTGAGGAAATAGCTAGAAAATCAATGTTGAATTACTCCGATGCTTAACCATAAGCATCTTCTCCATTGGGTTTTTTGTTTGGCTGTTTTACTTTCAATCTTTTTATTTGTAATGAGTAAAATGTTCACTTTTTCTTTTCATTTGTTTTTTTTTCTTCTTTTCCTCTTATTTTATGGGAGAATTGCTATATTTGGTTAAGCAGAAGTTTTTATGAATTCTAATTTTCTAGTGCTCCCTACCTAAAGTTTTAATTACCCCTTATTACAAAACCAGGTGAGCGTATAAATCTAGTGGAAATCAGGTTAGTACTATTGTTTGAATAAAAATTCAGACTTAAAAAATATTGTGGATTAATTACTTCATTTTATAAGCATACTTTTTCAAATGTTTTCGAATTTTTATGCAAGAAGAAGAAAACATTAACATCTAGTATTAATTGATTATCAAAACACTTCAATCTCAACCTTAACTAGGTTTCATATTGATTTAACACTTATTTCCTTCCGCTTTCAATTATCAAAAGATACATAAAAATATCAAATCAAATATGAGCAAAGAAATAAGATTATTTTCAGGCTACCTCATGTGACTAATTATCCCTCCCAAACTTATTTTCTATCCAGCTCTACTCGCATAATGGATTATCAGAAAAAAAAGGAGTTGTAGAACAGGGAATAAACACAATAATGCAATAATAATGGGAAAGAAGGTGTAATGCAGTGGCTCAAACAATGTATGTATACCCAACATCTTAAGGAAACACGAATACTTCAAAATAATTAAAAACTGGCGTAGAGTTAAAATCAATAGTGTCAAAAAATCAAACATAAAAATTTATCAAAAATAAGTACACCAAAATCTAACAACCAGATAGTTAAGAATATTCATGTGCAATAAAATAAAGACATCCAAAACAAGTGCAACCAAATCATCAAATCAACTCCTCACTACTTATCAACATCATCATTATCATCCACATCCATGAACTCTTTATTAGACTTGTACACCTCTTATGGTGGTGGTGGTGGTTGGTAATTTAGGGGCTTAGATTCGGTCATCCTTCCCTGTCTCCAGTACATCTCTTCCTAAACAACATTGTGTAGATGTTAGTACTCATATTGTCATTGTTGCTGCTTAAAATAATGTATTGACAGCTTGCGAATCTCTTGCAACTTACAACACAGTACAGTGAAATCTTTCACCAAATCATCAATCCTCTTGGACAACTCTCCCACGATCTTAGCCGTCTTATGTGGTGACTCCTTCTGCCTCAATGAGCTCGCACCAAGATCTCCTAAACTTTATGCTCTCTCTCCTCTCCCAAGTCAGGGTTTGCTCATAGGTCCAAATAATTTCTCGAGTTATGGGTTTCGAGGGGTGTAAGATTTTTTCACCTCTCTCACTAGGAACATTAGCAAGGCTACAAATAATGGTGACCTGGTGAGGAAGATCTAGTCCTACAGTCGTGCCACCAATAATAATGTGACCTAAGTAGGAAGGAAGGAACGGGTCTATATCAATCAAAATACTTCTTTAAATACAAAAGCATAGAGCAGTAAAGTCCTTGGTGACTTCATTGAGGTTCGCAGTTGGCATGATCCTAACATAAATGAAATACTGCCAGACATTAAACTCATTGTTCATTAGGGAGATAGAAAAACTTATAATTATATCCTCCTGCCAATGTCACGAAGTTGAGCTGTTAGTGAAAACATTATTAATTTTATCATAATCAGAGTCCAAGGTGAAAGAATATCTGCACTATGGTACCTTGGAGATGGTAAAAAATAAGTTGATCATGATGAGGTCAAAACGACCCATTTCCCCCACACAGACCTTGTCGTCCACAACGTCTTTCATGTTGGTGAGGAGTTCGTAGGACTATGATGAGTGAAATAGTATAGCATAAATTTTGTCATCTTCTCTCCTCAACAAATTTCGTAATCCACCCTTCAAGTTGTGAGAACACCCACTGAAGGATCAATTTCCTCAAGGCAATAAGATTGTTGTAGCTATTGGAAGCATCACACTCATGAACTTCTGACGGCGAAGGATGCATCCTCCTTTTACCCTTGGTTTTTAATGTCTTGACCTTGGAACTGAATGTATGAGGAAAGACCATAATGTAAGGTGAAAATTTGCTCAAACACAAAAATCTTATCTCATCAGAGCTAAGGATGTGGATTCGAGTATTTGACGGTATTTCACGGTGGCCAGAGGTGTTTTACGGACATGGGGGAAGGCTTTGGTGACTCTCGGTGCAAATATGCAAGCTGGGGAAAATGTCAAATTTTGCCCCAAATTGGAGTTATAAAGAGTCAGCGTGGTGCACTGCGATAAGGGCATGTGCGCGCCTTTGCACTGGGGATATGCCTAGTTGCACTGCATTTCAAGCACAGGTGAGCTGGGGTGCATAGGGCGTACTGATGTGGCGTCAGGTGCAAGTGTGTTGGAGTTTCAACACAGATGTACTGGATCCTATGCTAGTGCACTAGGAAGTGGTTGAGCATTCACCGCTCCTTCCCGCATCCCTTTTGTGATCAAAAGAAGAGCATTGGCTGGTTGTGGATGTGGTGTAGGGTGTCAGATGAATGTTTGGGCACTCACTTTGCGGTGTGGGTATAACTTATTTTTTGTCCTTCCTACCCCACAAGTAGAGGTTGATTATGTCGGGGAGATTCAAATCAACTAGAAAACAAAACACATGACAAAAAATAAGACCACAACACAAAACAAAAGCAAACTCTACTCAACATGAAAAAACACTCAAATCTTAAGATAACGCTCGGGTTATCTCCAAAGATAGCGCTTAGTTTAATGTTCTCAACTTGATGATGTCAGATCTACTATCACAATGACTCCAACATCAGAATTTTCTTAAGACCTTTCATATCTCCTTCTGAGTACGACTTTAACCTTTGTCTATTAACCTTATAAACTTTGTTTGTTTTCCTACCCTAAATATCTACGGGTCTAAATGGATACACTTTTACTCTAGTGAATGATCCTGGCCACCTAAACTTCAATTTTTTAGAAAAAAAATTTAATCATGAATTGTACAACAGATCCTTCTGTCCAAGTTGAAATTCCTTTCTAATCGGCTTCTGATCATGCCACTTCTTCGTTCTCTCCTTATAGATTTTGGTGTTCTCATAATCCTCATGTTTAATTTCTTTCAACTCATTCAATTAATAATCTTCTTTCTGCCACATATTTTAGATTGTAATTAAATTCTATAACTATCTAATAAGCCTTATGTTCCAAAATCCACTAGTAGATGACAATCTTTTAAAAAAATTATCCTATAGGGTGAAAAATCTATGGGTCTTAAAAAGGCCCCAATGATTCATCCAACTGAAGTGATCAGTCTTTTCTACTAGGGTTGATAGTATTCTATAGAATCCGCTTAATGGCCCTAGTAGACACCTCAACTAATCCACTGGCTTATGTGTAGTAATGAGTAGTTATCTAATGAGTGATTCCAAATTGGGCAACTAGTATTTTCAACTTCTTATTATAGAAATGATTGCCTCCATCACTCATCTTCACCCTTGGTGTTCTAAATTGATAGAAAATATACTTCTTTAAAAATTTCAAAACACTTTTACCCTCACAATTTGTAGTGCTATAGCTTCAATCCATTTGGAGATATAGCCTACTATTACCAAAATATAGGTGTTTCCTAAGAATAGTATGAATGGTCCCATGAAGTCTATTCCCCAAACATAAAAAAATCCCACTTCTAAGGTAAAATTGAGGGGCATTTCATCTTTATTTGAAATTTTGCATACCCGTTGGCATTTATCACAATATTTGATATATTCATTCACATCCATAAACATGGTAGGCCAATAAAATCTAGTTTGTAATATCTTAGTGACCAAAGGAAAATATGTTGAGATTTTCATACCTATTTTACACTAATTTTGATGATATTGCACTTTAAAGAAGGATATTTTTGATATTTTGTTATAGGTATGATGAATTATAAACTTTTGAAAAAAAAAATAAAAACGGTGCAATTTGGAGCAAAAAAGAGCAAGAAATGAAATTTTGTCTTGTCACCTTTCGATAAGTCTTTCGATGTTTAATCTCTTTTACACTTCTTGCATATTTTTGAATAAGATTACACTTTAAAGGAAGGTTGTTTTCATGCTTATTTTGTAGGGCTATCTGTTAGGAACACAACGCAACTGAAATGGGGCGAAACGGAGCTAAAACGGAGCCAAACGGAGCGAAACGGTGTAGCTGCGCAGTCTGCCCGCCGACGACGCCAAAACGGTGCCGACGGCGAGATTTACCCGAGAAGGCAAAAAAATTACAGAAAAGTTCACCGACAGCGCCCTCGAACCCGCCGACGACGCCCTGGACGACTATGAACCGACTTTTGGCGGTCATGGACCGAAATTCAACGTATTTGGATGCTTTTTGATAGGATTCTTGTGGAAACTCTTCAAACTTTGTCCCTACACTTTAAAAGAACGAATTTAGGTTAGAAAAAGAGGGATTTATGTGAGAGAAATGTTAGGAAAAGTGTGGAGAAAGTTAAAGGTTTTAGAATAGGAGTAGAAATGTAGATTTCTACCCTTTTGGAGAGATTGGAGAGGAGATTTTGAGAGAATTTGTAAGGAGATGTTCTAGCATTGCATGGATTGGTGGGAGACTTTGTGGGAGAGATTTTCTTCTTTCTTTTAAGGGAAAAAGCTAAGTATTGTGTTCTTTATTATCTTATGATTTTGTAAACACTTATCTAGTGAATTTGCTTTGATTAAATGAAGTTTCCTTTGTGTTTTCTTCGTGCTTTGTGACNGCGAACCAAACGGTATGACGGCGTTTTGAAAACGCCGCCCGCACTTATAAGCTGCCCCAAACGGACCCTAAAATACTTATTAGTTAAGTTGCAATATTTGAAGTGCTATGTATCTAGTTGCCCTAAAAATCCCTTCGTTTTCTCAGTGCGCTGCGCCATTCTCGAGCGCATACGTGCATGACTCCAAAAATATAAGTAAAGATTAGCAAACGTGTCCAGCAAAGAAGTCTCACTCAAATCATTAAATTAATTATAAACATCTATTTCAGAGAACAAATAACGGGCATAATTCCCATGCACATCAAATCAAATCTCCTTGCCAACCAAAGCCTTAGCAGTCGACAACTGTCCATCACTTGCTCCGTCCAATCCACCACCGACCTCGCCAGACGTCAGTAAGTGTTCTTTCCATTTTGTTCACCGACTTCTTTTATTTTTTACAATATTTGGCTGCAATAATGCAGTCAACTTAATTCCTTCGCCGTCAGAATAGATATAACCATACATTAAACTTTATTTTATACTGATTTTTTGTCCAGCTCTCCCTCACCCGTACGGCATCTGCTAGCATTGGCACCGACTACACAGCTTTTTGTCCACTCTGAACAGAGCTTGAAATTTGTCCAGCACATTTCTTAGATCTACTGATGGCATTCGTTCCCATAAATTTATGTTGGTTGTGTTCTGCTACTTTACAAGTAGAGATGAAATATTTGAATATAAAATATTTAACTTGAAAATGTTTTGAGTGTTGGCTAAAAATAAAAGTGATAGCTCATAAGCATTCATAGTTTAGCATAAATGTATTTCTGAATTTTTTTTTTGCATAAAGTATAAAATATTCAGCTTAAATGATTGGTTTTTTTTAATTTTTTGGGGAGATAAAATACCAAACTAAGTTTAATGTACTAATGCTATAGTGCTTTGGCCACCATTAAAGTTCTAATGGTTTCAACCACTCAGTAAAAGCTCAATTTGTCATGTGTTATTATTCAAAAAGTTTAGACATACTTTGCATTATATGAATTTTATCTTTGTTTTTTAAGAAATATTTTGAAAAAAGAGTTTAATTGCTAAGTATATTGTAAGCCAACTATATTGCTTTCTTTGTGAAATTCTTTATTTCTTTGTCTTCCTAGTTTTCTTAAAAGTTAATCCTAGTTTTGGCCCAAAAGCGGTGTAAGTTTCTCTTTTTTCCATCTCTTATTTTCACAATTTATTTTCAACAAATATTTTCAGAGTTTCCCTTAATGAGACTATCTCCTTTTTAGGCATTTACTCCCGTCCTACGAAGAGTAATATTGTATATCTAAACTCATTTTCCTTTGGATTATCTTCCTCCACACTTCTCCTTTAGGGATAATTGGTTGGGTATATATTTAATTGGTGATCAATTTTTTAATATCTAAGTTTAAGCTATTATTGAATGTTCGTGAAGACTTATAGGTTCTCTCAATCTTAATGTACTCATTGAATGATTCTTTTTTTTTTAGCCTTATGTAAAATGAGGCCCCATAATTTATTATAGTAGGGAGACTTTCATTTTCTAAGAGTGGACTCAGAACTTCGAACCTATTAAGAATATTTCATAAGAATATATAATAACGTCAACAAAATTTTTATTTTGTTGATGGATAAAGTTGGTTTTTCTAATGTTGCTACTAAATTGGATAGTAATTTAGTAGATAATAATCTGATATCTTCTAAGAATAAATTGATATTTATCAATGTATGTGTTATAATTTACTTCTCTACCTTCCAATTTTTATTCATAATAACCTAAATGGATCTAGATATTTTTTTTTACACAAGTGGAGCATGACTAAAACCCATGCAGATCCTAAATACATTTTGCTACAAATGCATAATTTGTCTTACTTCATAATCTTAGCATAAATTACATTTCCTCCTACGAGTTGTAAAACTAAAGGCTACTTAATAACTTGCGACATTATCAAACAAGAGAACTACTTAACCACTAATATACAACATATTAGAGTTATCATCATGCAAGTTAAATTTTCTAAATTACATAAAAATTACTTATTAATATCCCAACATGGTATTGCATGAAATCCCTCATTTATTTATTAAAATAAAGATTTTAATCTAAATTTCCTTATAGTAGCATGTGTAGTTCTCTAAAGTCTAGTATCCTTTATAAAAAATGATTTGATAAAAAAGGTGTTTCCTGAAGTAGCTCCTTTGATCTTCATTTTGTAGTTCACTTTATGTCATTGTCATTGTGGAGTCGCCCGTATAAATTTTATTATATTTCCCTTCTCTCCCAACGCTTTTATAGTTCATATCATGTTAATGATCTGGAGAAGGGGGAACCAGGGAGGAAGAAGAGAGACAATAATAATAGAATCAAACGAAAGAAGAATGTGAGGGAAATCATTTTCAGGAGGTGAATCCTATGGAAAAGGTTTATGCTTAACCAAAGTACAATCGATTTTTGTAGACACTTTGAAAACTTCTCTATAAGAAAGCCTAGTGAGAAAAATACCCCTTAACTAGAGATTTTAGGTGGCATCACCTATTTTGGGGTTTAAATTCTCCTAAAAAATAAACAATCATAGTTAATTACATTTTAAGTTGTTGAAACCACTCAATAAATCTACTGATTAAGGTTACTATTTATTTTTGAAAGGTTTAAATGTTGTTGTCAAGGAAAGGAACTTCAACATCTTATCCTATAGGTTTGTGTTTAGTTGAGGTGATCTCTGTTCATTAAGGTTTCATTTAAGTTTTAATTTCTTTTTTGGATTTTAATGTTTGAAAATATTAGGTCGGTTACATCTTATTAGTCAATTAATATATTTTTTCATTTTGTTTATTTTTGTTTAGGATGACTCGATCAAGATCCCATAGTTCTGTCATCCCGAGTCATTGAGGTTTGTTGTTTGATTAGCCATGAGCGACTGAAAGATATTTTGTTAGCGGCCACGGGTTGCCTCCTCCAAAATATTTTCTCAACCCAAGTTGCTTTTGTTTTTTTTATCGTTTAAGATTTAGTGGCTTTTAGGTTGAATTTTTTGTCATTTTTTTTGATTTGATACATTTTGACCCAAATTATTCCTGAGTAAGGCCTCCAGTTACCCAGATATAGGTTGATTTTAGATTAATTCAAGTTAAGTTGAATTGATCCTAAGTGAGATTTTGAGTAATCCGAGTTAACATGAATTAGGTTAGTTGTCTTTCAAATTATCCTCAATCCTTCTCTTAAGTTTAATAAGATTAATCTAGGTTGGCTTAGTTTAACTAAAGTTGAACTAGGCCTACTCAACCTTTAGACTAACTCCATAAAGATACCGAGTTGATCCTTCATCGATTCATATTAACTTAAAATCAACTTAGAATAAACTGAGCTGATTGAAACTAATCATCCTAAATTAAGTCGTTTAAGTTATATTAAACTTAAAGTCCAAAATAAATTATATTTGACTTGCTACTCTAGTTTAGGTTGGATTAGACTTGAATAGATTCTTAATTATACTTATTTCAAAATTCAAGGTTGAGTCTCAAATTAGGTTGATCCGAGTTAACTTGATTTATGTTAAATCAACTTAAAATGTTAGGCTGATGTTGAATAATCCTAGTTAGATCAAGATAGCTTATTGGTTTAATTGATTTGGGTTAACCCAAGCTAGATTTGGTTGGTCCAAAAGTTCAGTTGATTTGGGTTAACCCAAGTTAGGTAGGTTTGATCGATATTTTAGTTGATTTGGGCTAACCCAAGTTAGGTCAGGATGACCTGATGTTTTAGTTGATTTGAGTTTAGATTTAATGTAGGTTGAACCTAAAAGGATTTAGCTTTAAGTTAAATTCAGGCTGGACCAATAGTTAGGTTTGATTTAGGTTGAACTTAAGGATTTATGTTTAGGTTCAATTTGCGTTAACCCTACAGATTTAGGTTTAAGTTCAACTTGATTTAACCATAAGGATTTAGGGTTAGGTTCAACTTGAGTTAGCACTAGGGATATAGGGTTACATTAAACTTGAGTTAACCTTAAAGATTTAGGGTTAGGTTCAACTTGAGTTAACCCTAAGGATTTAAGATTAGGATTGGGTCTAATATGGGTTAGACTCAACATTTAGGGATAGCTTCAAGTTAGGTTGAACCTAGGTTTAGGTTTTAACTAAGTCTCATTTAAGTGAGACATATAGGAAAATTAAGTCTCATGTAAGTTTAACCTAATTAGGTTTAAAGATTAATCGAGACTAATTTAAGTAAGACTTATCAGGTTAATTAGCTATAGTGTATGTCAGACCTAATTAGGGATTAAGGATTAGTTAAGTCTAATTAAAGTATGACTTAATAGGTGATCCCGAGTTAATGCTTATGCACAGTATAACAATAGTTCTGATGATATTTTTCACTTATATTTCCTTATTTTGCAACAAAACCAAAAACTTGATCCTAAAGAAAAATAAGAATTTAACTTTTATATATATATATATATATATATATATATATATATTGGGATACTACGCAAGTATATGTATTATTATCAAGTAATATATGACTTTTTGATTAAGACCTGAATATCGAACCCACAGAGGAGATTATGCAATATGCACTTTTTATAAAGTTTTTCTATTTCTAAAAAGATAATTACTTAAACTAAAAACGATTTTTGCAGGAATTTAAAATTTAAATATTTTGGTATTTTTGATATTTTAACGAAACAGTAACAACTTAAAAAGATAACTAAAGTTTTTGTAGAATAAAAGTACTTAATATGAAAATATCTTTATTCTTATCATGAATCAGTAACAAGTATAGGAATTGTGTTGTGAAAGTATGCAAATTGTGTTATGCCAAATAAGAGCAATAATATTCTTTACCCTTACTAAAGATTCTATAAAGAACATTGACTAATTTAATGTTTGAATAGTTCTGAGACCGGCTAGGCAGGGAAGATACTAGCTCTCACTCTAGAGTTCCCTCGATTCCCTTCACCTGGGGGCAAACATTCTCGTATCAGAACCTAAAATAATAAACCAAGTTGGGGGCTTTAACCTGTCACTTTAAAGTCCTCTAACTCTACACCCATCAATGAATATTTCCCTATTTATTTGCACTCAATTATATGAACTACATTCTCATTCATACAACCTCATGTGATTTTTTCTAATTGTTGACTGAGACAATACCAGCCCGGTTCTTACATGCTTTCACAAAAAAATTTAACATCTGGATTGGCCAAATCAAGAAGTATATGAAGTGCATAGATTTAAATTATCACAACTTCTTCCAACATTAAAGATCAATACTCTTCACAACTTCTATCCAAAACTTAATTACTTATCATTTTAAGAAGAAAGATAAAAAAAACTACTTAGAATCCATGGAGAAAAAAAAACCACACTTTAGTTTAAAAGAAGAAATCATTATCAAATCAACAACAAGTCTTGATTAAAACCAAAGGTAGTCTAAAACAAAAAAAAAAAAACTTATCTCAAGTCCTCCACCAAACTCTTGAAGTTCCTTTGAATCTCTTCTCTTTTAAAATCACTCAAAACAAAATAATAAAAAGGATAAAATAAGTAAAAAGTAGTTCTTGAAAATCTCTCCAAACTCCCCAGAGAAGAACTTTCAAAACTTGCCAATATTTTCAGGACTCTTTTCTAAGTCATCTCTTTTTTCTTTTATAATTTTCCAAGAGGTGCCTTGAGATCTCTTCAAAATGTGTCTTGATTTGATGTATTTGCCCAAGAGACGCATTCTTTCATGATAATTTTTGTCCATGGTGGTTACAACCACCTATTAAGCCAATGGGTGCCTCTAAAACCTCTTTGAAATTTGTGAAAATCTATTTTACTCGTCTAGTAACTGCCACTTGCGCTAAGTGCGGGGTCTCGGCGCTTAGGCACAACCTTCTCTGTTTAACCAGTGCTTAAGCACTGGATCTGGCGCTTAGGCGCCAAAAACTCTTTTGCATAATTTTTCACCTTTTTGCTCTTCTAGCGCTTAGGCGCCAAAACTCTTTTGCACAATTTTTCACTTTTTTGCTCCAAATTTGATCCTTTTTCACTCCATTAAGCATTTTTTACCCTTTTTACTTGTATCCGCAAGAAAAACACAAAAATACCTTCCATTAAAGCGCAATATCTCAAAAATATGTATAAAAATGTGTCTAAAAACAGTATATATTTTAGGTGTATCAAAATCCCCCAAACTTAAAATTTTACTTGTCCTCAAGTGACACTTCAATCTTTAAAAACAAAATATGTATGATATGTATATGAGTTTCTTTAGGAGTTACTAAAATTTAGATTTAGAAATATAGTAATCCAATTTAGAAAAAATAATTAGTAAATGAGACAAACTTAATGTTTGAAATTTTTTAATGTTAAGAACTATGAAAATACGAGTTCCTATCTAATTCAGAAATATTGTAAGTTCTTTAAAATTAAAAAGATAAAATGTAGAACCAATTTTTGATTAGGCATTAATCCTCAAGCTTCCCATTCCTTACATTTCTTTTCTTTTTTTCTTTTATTTTCTTCTTTTCTTCTTCTTCTTCTTCTTCTTCTTCTTTTTTTCTTTTTCAGGCAATGATTACTATATCTGGATAGGCCTTTAATGATTTTAAATTCCACTTCTTCTTTCGTAAAGTAAAGTCTTGATATAATACTTTTACTTATAAAAATAATAATAGTTTTGAAAATCATTTTAATAAAAGAAATTTAAGTATTAAAACTAAAAGTCTAAATTATCTAAATTTTTTGAAAATACAATTTTTCTTACTAAAGACAGTCACTTATATTAATCATTTTCTATACTAAAAATTTTTAACTTAAAAGTTTTTCTTTACTACTTAAAATTTTAACTAAATTTTCTTACTAATTTCTAGAATCAAATTTTACTTCCCTAGTATAACTTCATATACATAATCAAATTTTCTTTTAAAATTCGAATTCATTTGTAGCAGAACAAAATTCAAGTTTTGAAAATGTTTTTCATCCCTCCCCCAAACTTAATTTTTTTTAACAGATTAAACAATTTAGCATCAGATAATTATATAGACAGGAATGAAAATTGAAATAACATGCTAACAGGAATTTTTACATCCTAATTATACAAGTATAAAACTAAAGACAAGAGTAAAATTAATTTTGATCAAATTTTCTAACATTTTATTTTAGTTTAAATGTAGACTTCTAAACAGTGGGTATAAAAGCAAACAACACACTAACATGATAAAAGAAAAATACAGGGTAGCAGTTTCTAAATTTTAAAATTAAGATCTAAGCTAGCAAGATTTTTAACTTTAAAAAAAAGGACATGGAATTAAGTTAAGTTCTAAACTAACCAATCCACAATACTAAAAAAAATAGTTACTACCCTATAATTTTAAAAACAAAATACTATCTAACACAACAATCACAACAATAATAGAACATAAAAATTCAAAATATAATATAAAACATAGTCCACAACATCACATAACTACATCTGTAGCAGTACTACATCACAAAGTCTATAACAAAACACAAAAATAACAATACATCAAACCAAATCAAGTCCAACACATCATCTCTCATCTCTACTCCTCTCCACTCTCACAATCACCACTATATCATTTTTCTTTAGGCTCATAGTCAAGATAATGAGGATATCAAGGTAATACTATTCCTTGGTCACCTCTAATTAGGCCCTCTAAAGCTGGGTATAATTTCTCCTCAAAGTCACTCTTTCTCCTATTATACCTATTTGTATGCTCAGCAAAATGTTCTAGATTTTGAACTTTATCAGCGGTAAAGTGAAAATGAGTCATCATCTTCTGTAATAACTGCTCTTGAGTCTCAGTTGACTCTCCTCGAGAATTAGAAGCACGTGAAGTAGATGGCCTTGATGAAGATGCAACAGAGGTAGATGCAGCAGATGTCTTTAATCCATAGCTCCTGGAAAATCCTCCTCTCCATCCAAAAATCGAATGCTCTGAATAAGTCTTCACATTCACTTTTGTAATGGGCTTCAGAGGAAACAGAACTTCCTCCCAACTATCATACTTTACTCAAGCCTGCTCGCATAAAGAAAATATCAAGGAAGCAAATCTCATACCTATAGTAATAGCAGCAACAACTGAACTGATGATAGTGTGATAGATCAAAGTCCCTATCTTGATGGGTTTTCCCTCCTGAATACAAAAATTCAACGTTGCCCTCTCTCTGGTCACTTCATTGAGATGATTTGTAGAAAGCAGACGAGCATATATAAAATAGTGCCAAGCCTTTAATGGTGCACACAACTTTGACGTTAGAAAATTTACTCTCCTCTCATTTGTAATCTTTCAAAGTCCTCTTCCAACAGTCAAATAAGATATGATATCGTCCAATTCCGCTTCCGTAAGACTATAATTCACATAAAAACACAAATTTTTCGGTGGTAAATGATAAAACAAGTTGATTACTGACCGACTTTTTTTTGTAATTGACAAATACAAGAATTTGATGACGCTACCAGAAGATTTAATTTCCAGCAACGAAGTCCAAAGAATTGATCGCAACTTTATAGATGTGTCTGATTTGATTAAGCTGTATAATTATAATATTCAATAATGTTAAAGTTGAATTTGTCAACGCAAGTATACGTATTGCTCAAGTAATTTAGGGCTCTAATGGAGTCCTAGATATCAATCCCACAGGGAGTTGTTTAGATTTACGGACTAAGACTTTAGAAAAGCAAGACTTTAATCACAACAATGACGTTCAATATGCTTATCTGTCACTAATAGGCAATTGAAATAAATAGATAATTTTAATAACTAATAACTAACTAATGATAAAAAGTAGGGTGTAATTGTGATATTCAATATATAAGAAAGCATCCTTCTCGTTGTCAAGAAATTATAGTGAATGGATAAAATGAATTAGTTCAAATTATATTGTGCCAAGTAGGAGCATACATATTCTTTACCCTTTGGTCCAGGCATAAAGAACATTGACTAATCCTATGCTTGGTTATTGATTCTGCAGCTAGGCTAGGAAGATACCAGCTCTCACTTCGGAGCTCCCACGTTCCCCTCACTTGAGGGCTAACATCTACACATCAACACCCAAACGATAGGACTGAATTGGGGATTTTAGTCTGTCACTCTAAAATTTCCAATTCTTCGCCCGATAATAATATTTCTCTATTTATTTGCACCCAACTCCCAAGGGCTTTAACCTCCCTGAATCTTGGATGTAATCTTCACTTTAGTTGTAAAACGCAACATATTTTAATAAATCAATTGGCCAGATTGAAAGTAAATTAGGATCTAAGTGAAAAGATCATCACAATTTCTTAAATATTTTCATGGCTTCACCAATTCAAATCACCATTTCACAAATCTTGAGACAAGGATAAAGACAAAGAAAGCTACTCAGATCTCATGGGTAAAGCACAACAAAACTCGCAATTAATATATAAATTTATAATCATACAAACTATAACAAGTAAATAACTTATCTCTAATCTCTCCCCAAGAACACTCCTTGAAGTTCCTCTGAATCTCTTCCTTTCTTTACAGCATATCTCTAATTTCTCCCCAAGCAAACTCCTTGAAGTTCCTCTAAATCTCTTCCTTTCTTTACAGCACATATTTCTCTCCAAGAAAACTCCTCGAAGTTCCTCTGAATCTCTTCCTTTCCTTACAACACACATTTCCTCTTCAAAGCAGCAAGGAGGAAGAAATCTCTCACTTTCCCTCCACTCTTACAATCTCTTTCTCCCCAAGAACTCTCCTCGAAGTTCCTCTGAATCTCTTCCTTTCTTTACAGCACACAGAATTTATTCCTCCACAAGCAAACTCCTCGAAGTTCCTCTGAATCTCTTTCTTTCTTTACAACACACAAAATTCTAATTTCTCCCCAAGAACACTCCTTGAAGTTCCTCTGAATCTCTTCCTTTCTTTACAACACAAGCAATTCCCTTAAGAACACTCCTTGAAGTTCCTCTGAATCTTTTCCTTTCTTTACAGCACACGATTCCTCTTCAAAGCAGCAAGGAGGAAGAAATCTCTCACTTTCCCTCCACTCTTACAATCTCTTTCTCCCCAAGAACTCTCCTCGAAGTTCCTCTGAATCTCTTCCTTTCTTTACAGCACACAGAATTTATTCCTCCACAAGCAAACTCCTCGAAGTTCCTCTGAATCTCTTTCTTTCTTTACAACACACAAAATTCTAATTTCTCCCCAAGAACACTCCTTGAAGTTCCTCTGAATCTCTTCCTTTCTTTACAACACAAGCAATTCCCTTCGAAACGAGCAAGGAGGAAGAAATCTCTCACTTTCCCTCCACTCTTACAATTTCTCGAAGAATTCCTCATAATATTGCTCCTCGAAGTTCCTCTGAATCTCTTTCTTTCTTTACAGCACACAGAATTCTTCTTCGAAGTGGAAGGAGGAAGAAATCTCTCACTTTCCCTCCACTCTTACAATCTCTTGAAGAATTCCTCACAATTGTTACACTCTACGAAATCTCTCACTTTCCCTCCACTCTTACAATCTCTCGAAGAATTCCTCACAATTGTTACACGCTAATGAAAGTTCTATACACTAATGGTAACCTCCAAGGCCTCTAACACACTTTCGACTCCCTGGACCTCTTTTATTTTTGGCCGATAGCACAAGAAGTTTTGAAAGTTCTACTAATGTAAGAGAAGTTAGGAGTTTTCTTGGACATGTTGGTTTTTACATGCATTTTATTAAAGATTTCTTAAAAGTTACTAAACCTCTATGCCAACTTTTAGAAAATGACAAGAAATTTGAATTTACTGAAAGCTGTTTAAATGCATTTGAGTTATTAAAAGAAAAATTAATTACAACCCCTATTAGAGTTTCACCTAACTGGGAGAAACCATTTGAACTGATGTGTGATGCTAGTGATTATGCTATTGGAGCTGTTCTTGGACAAAGGTACGAAAAGTTTTTTAAAGTGATATACTGCGCTAGTAAAACTCTTAACGATGCATAAATTAACTATACTGTTACTGAAAAAGAATTACTGGAAATTGTATACTTTAGATAAATTTAGATCTTATTTAATTGGAGCTAAATGTATTGTGCATACTGATCACTCTGCTATTATTTATTGCAAAACAAGGATGCTAAACCAAGGTTAATTAGATGGATACTATTGAGAATTTGATCTTGTGGTTATTGATAGAAAGGGAACTAATAATCAAATTGCTGATCATTTATTGAGATTAGAAAAAAATCTTTCGCCAATAGCACAAGAAATTGTAAAACTTCAAGGATTTTTTAGTTTTTCAGGAAGCTTTTTCTGAATTATAGCGCTACACTCTTCACTGAGTGCAACTGTCTCGTTATCTATAAACTTCTTTTCTTTTTAAGTATAGCCTTCATGAACTTTACATAGCTTGGCCTTTGTTCCAAAGCTTCAACAAATGGAATTTTTATCATTAATTTCCTTAATATTTCTAAAAATTTTGAAAATTGGTTATTTCTATTTTTTTGCTTCAATCTTTGAGGAAATCAAGGTGTTGGTCTTTCTATAGTAATTTTCATTAGTATAGTAAGACATCCTGACTCAAAATGAAAATCTTCACCAGCTTTTCCAGTTTCTACCTTATCTTTTTCAACTTCAACTTCCACTCTTTTTGAACTATGTTTTCTAATTCTTTTCCACTTCTCAGTCAAATATCCTTAATTTGCTCTTTGTTCTGATCTTTAGGATTTACTTCAACATTACTAGTTGGCCTTATCCAAAGCTTGAGTAGGCATAACCGTCAATCTCGCCGTTGGCGACCACGAGGACGCCGTTGGCGGGCTTCTAGATAATTTTTGTCCTGTAGTCTCGAGAAAATTTCACCATCGGCGGCGTCGAGGGCGTCGTCGGCGGCCTAGTTCAAATCTTCACATTTTGGTCCATTTTGGTCTGAATTCGCTCCTTTTTGTATCTTTTTGCTCCAATGACCCTAATTCCTTATTCATGCAACAAAACATCAAAAATACCTTTTTTTTAAAGTGCAATATCATCAAAAACACTATAAAATAGGTTTGAAAATCTCAACATATTTTCCTTTGGTCAATTACCTCTGGAGTAAAAGGTACCAACTTCCCTCGAACCATAACTTGATCGTCCTCAGCCTTTGGGAGATTCGCATAAAACTCTCTCAGCCTCTGGGAGATTTGCATAAAACTCCCTTATAACAGAAATTGCAGTGACAGTAGAGAAACAACAGAATTGTTCCTGCTATCGGCGAAATATCAGGTCTTCCACTTCTTCACATGCACTCTTAAAACATCGCTCCTGAATCAATTTTCATGACTCTAGAGCATCACTATATCGATCCTGAGATTTTGAACAGACAAATTTGTTCGAATCAAATGGGCTCTTTCCTTTGGTCCTTTTTTCTTGGTGCCATTCTACAAATTTGATAAATTCCAAAAATAACTTTAAAAATCAAGTTTAAAGCACTAAACTATACTTCCAAAAGCACTAAATAAACTTCCCAAGCAATTTCCATAGATTTTTATTCACTTTTCATCATGAATAGTAAATTTTCAAAATCTTCTAAATGTGCTTAAACTATATGATGAAAATCCAAAATTTTTGCATAGAAGTAAAGCTCTTACCTCAAGGAACTTGGATCTAGCAAATCTCACTTTATTCCACCAAGAAATCTCAAAATTTCACTTACCCTAGCCCTCAAAATCGTAAACTCAAGTTGGGGAAGACGATAGGAGGCGTTAAAAATGGCATTTTCGGATAACAAATTCACTTTTAACTGTTCCCGAACCGGTTTTCGTGAACCGGCCCTTAAGCGCGGGTAAGTGGCGCTTAGACACCTGCCTCTCGGGTTGGCTCGCGCTTAAGTGCGAGATGTGGTGGTTAGGCGCCAGTACACAATTTTTAAATATTTTAAATTTAAGTGAAATGCACTATTAGCCTAAGTAAACTACCCCTAAATGGTCTCATAACACTTAAATGACTATTTTTACTTTTTATAACTCCCTTCTCTCTCAAAATTCTCCATAATAATTAATTCAATTTGAGGCTAAAAATAACACAAAGTTTCACAAAAATAAACTTATATTAATTCACAAACAAGTACAAAAACATTTAACACTTAGTTCTCTCTCCAATTAGTCTTGGATGAGAAAATTTTTCTAAGTACAAAACACTTAACACATATTTACAATTAAACACATAAGTGACAGCAAACCTAAACACAAGACATAAACACTGACACACTTAAAAACATGACTCCAAACACACAATTCCTAATACTTAACTTAATGTCACTCTTCATTAGAAGGAACAAATTCTTGTCTCTCAGTAGTCTCTCCAGGAATATAGAGTTGATAAAACGGACGGTGGTGACAAGCTCTAATACCATCATCTTCGATCCACTTTTGCTTAAGGAACATCGCCTTATCTGCTTCCTCTATATAATTGGTATGGCTGAATTGCATCTTAAGTTACCACTCAATATGTTCTCGATGAGTATGCAATTCAAGTACCTTAGTCTCTAATACAAATATAGTATTCTCCATCTGGTTGATCTTCTCCGATATCCCTTCAATTCTAACGGCTAAGAAACTGTTATACATCTCCTGTGCACTTTGACTAATGAACTTCTTGTTCATGGCTTCTTCCTTCTTCTTCAAATCCATCTCCCATGAAGACATTTTCTCTAAATCTCTCTCTTTTTTAGATTTTTAGGGCTAAAAATAATCCATGTTGAAATTCCTTCACAAACCCCTTCTATTTATAAGCCTAATTCCCCTTCATAACTTCTAGGCACGACTAGAAACTGCCAAGGCATGTTTATTCAAACTAAATTGTAGTTACACCTTCTAAAAATCAAAATTTGCACATGTGATTAATTTGCCGCGCTTAAGCGCCGGTTCTGGCGCTTAAGCACCAGTGCACATTTTTGCGCGAGTCAACTTAACGTCCAAATTCTCATTCTAATATATCTAGGTCACTAAATAAAGTCTAAAAATCATTACTAGCACATAATAAACTCAAAAATACTACCCAAAATTTCTTAATCAGACTCAAAACAACAATCAAAGCAAAAAACACACTGATAACTAAGGGTTGCCTCCCACAAAGCACTTGGTTTTACGTCGTCACCCCGACGTAACCAATGCTCATTCTGGTTAACCCAATATCATTCCATCATTATATTTATGCTGATCCCCTATATAATAAAGTTTAAGTCTATGTCCATTCACTTTAAAAATTTTCTCAAAATTAGGATCTTTAATATCCACAGCTCCATAAGGATAAACTTTTATCACAATAAATGGGCCCATCCACCTGGACTTAAGTTTACCTAGAAATAATCTTAACCTTGCATTATATAGCAAAACTTGTTGTCCTTGCCGAAAATTTTTAGTAAGAATCTTTCGATCATGCCACATTTTCATCTTTTCTTTATAAATCATAGCACTCTCATAAGATTCACTCCTTATCTATTCAAGCTTATTTAATTGTAACAATATTTTCTCACCAGCATCTTTTAAATTATAATTGAACTCTTTAATAACCCAATATGCTTTATGCTCAAGTTCAACTGGTAAGTGACAAGCTTTCCCAAATATTAGCCTATATGGGGACATTCCTATAAGAGTTCTATATGAAGTCCTATAAGCCCACAAAGCATAGTCAAGTTTGACTGACCAATCCGTTTTTGTTGGATTCATAGATTTTTCCATATTTTTAATTTCCCAATTGGATAATTCAGCCAAACCACTTGTTAAGAGATTAAGCAGTTACAATCTATGATTTATATGATATTTCTTTAATAACTTCTCCATAATGGCATTTCTGAAATGACTTCCTCAATTAGTAACGATAACTCTCGGCATCCCAAATCTACAAAATATGTTCGTTTTGAAAAGTTTTGTAACACATTGAGTATCACATTGAGGTAAAGCAACAGGTTCTTAAAATTGAGATAAAGCAACACTTTTTAGGTAAAGCAACACTTTTTAGGACATGCTGGATTCTACAGACAATTAAATTTTTTTAATAATTTAAACTTTTTAGGCATTCCTCATCAAAATTGAAAATTGCATCTTTCTCCAGTAAATGGCATAAAGGCTTAACAATCTTAGAAAAGTCCTTAATTTATCATCTGTAGAATCCAACATGTCCTAAAAAATGCTAATTTCCCTTACATTTGTTGGATAAGGTAAATTAGCGATCAAGAATTTTAGCAGGATCTACTTCCATACCATTTTCTGATATTTGATGACCTAATACAATTCCTCCTACTACCATAAATTGACATTTTTTCCAATTAAGGACTAAATTTGTTTCTTCACAGTGCTTAAGAACTTTAAATAAATGTTCTAAACATGAGTTAAATGAAGTTCCAAGCACTGAAAAGTCATCCATAAAGACTTCAATCCATTTTTCAATTAAATCACAAAAAATTACCATCATACATCTTTAAAATGTAGTAGTGGCATTACATAAACCAAAGGACATTCTTCTAAAAGCAAAAGTACCATAAGGACTGGTAAATGTTGTTTTCTCTTTATCATCAGGAGATATTTGAATTTGGTGATAACCGGTATATCCATCCAAAAAACAAAAGTATTTATGCCTAGCTAGTCTATCCAACATTTGATCTAGAAAGGGTAGTGAAAAATGATCTTTCCTAGTGGCAATATTTAATTTTCTATAATCAATGCATATTCGCCACTCTGTAACTTGTCTAGTAGGTATTAACTCATTATGCTCATTCACAGTTTACAGTTACTTTTCCTTTCTTAGGAACACAGTGATTGGACTAACCCATGCACTATCTGAAATATGGTAGATAATTCCAACATCTAACCACTTTAAAATTGCTTTCATAACAACCACTTTCATAACATGATTTAATCTGCTTTGTGGATCAGCCCTGGGTTTGCAGTTTTCATCCAGATTAATTCTATGCATACAAATTGAAGGACTCATTCCTTTAAAATCAACAATTGCCCATCCTAGGGCTTTCTTAAAATTTTTCAGAATTTTCATCAGCTTTTCTTCTTTTTCCTTTGTTAACTTTGAGAAAATTATAATAGGTAAAGTAGATGAATCTCCTAAAAAGACATATTTTAAATATCCAGGAAGTAATTTCAACTCAAGTTCTTGAGGTTTTTTCAATAGATGGACAAAATGATTTATAAAATATGTATATATAGTATATATATTTTACTAACGAATCTCCTAAACTACAAAAGTGAAGTACAAAATTTAAATCTATAGTAAATGGCCGAAAGCTAAATAAATGTAATTAAAAGACTAAGTTAATCAAACTAATTCCTAAACTGTTAAAAGTAAACTTACGAAAACTAAACAAAGTTTTTGTGACGAAGAGTTTAAATTTAAGAAGGTGTCCTTTTTCTTTACAATAAGTATATATATATATATATATATATATAT
>JXCR01122623.1:66845-83548 GCA_002079205.1 Phalaenopsis hybrid cultivar | reverse complement strand
ACACCTCTCAGAGCAAAGGTATAACCTCATTCACTCTCCCGAGCCTTTACGAGCTCTCCATTCCACCTCTCAGAGCAAAGGTATAACCTCACTCACTCTCCCGAGCCTTTACGAGCTCGCCATTTGGCAAAGGTATAACCTCACTCACTCTCCCGAGCCTTTACAAGCTCTCCATTTGTAATGGCTTACTTTTATGGCCTCTTAACCGTATAGATATGTTCGTCTCACTTAGACGAGTCCATAGGATCAAAACCCCTCACTCACTCTCCCGAGCCTTTACGAGCTCTCCATTTACAATGGCTTAATTTCATGGCTATAAAACTCCCCATTATCCCGAGCTTATTTTGATTCTCCATTTATTTAAGCTTGATTTTATGGCCTCAAACTCCTCCTCCTCCCGAGCTTCTTTTGATTCTCCATTTACTTAAGCTTGATTTCATGGTACATTAATCGTATAGATTATGTTCGCCTCACTTAGACGATCGAAGCCTCCCTTCTTAGAGAAAAGGTATAAAACTTCTCCTTCTCCCGAGCTTATTTTGATTCTCCATTTACAGCAAAGGTATAACCTCACTCACTCTCCCGAGCCTTTACAAGCTCTCCATTTGTAATGGCTTACTTTTATGGCCTCTTAACCGTATAGATATGTTCGTCTCACTTAGACGAGTCCATAGGATCAAAACCTAACCCGAAGTGATTTGGTTGAGTCTAGGCAGAGATCTTAAGGTTTTAGTGTGGACGGTTCTTCATGGCCTATTAACCGTATAGATATGTTCGTCTCACTTAGACGAGTCCATAGGATCAAACCGGTGATTTGGTTAAGTCTAGGCAGAGATCTTAAGGTTTTAGTGTGGACGGTTCTCGGTTAAGGTTATTTNATATATATATATATATATATATATATATATATATATATATATATATATATATATATATATATATATAACTACTCATCATTTCTATTCTCCATATATATATATATATATATATATATATATATATAACTACTCATCATTTCTATTCTCCTCCTCCTACACAAATGTCATCAGTTGTTTGCTCCAATTATCTGTTAAAGTCTCCACCATGCACGCTATAGAGTCCTACGCTCTATGTTGGCCATGTAGCGTCTGCTCGTGCAACTGGCATATCTCTTCATTCATTGTAGCTACTTGCTTGGTAAGAGCCTTCCAGTCTGGCTATGAGAAGCTCAGGGAACTAAGAACGGGACTGCGGGAGAGCTCGGCCTCGAAAGCTATGCCCTTCGCTCCAAGGCAGTAAACCTTCCCCTTCTTCCTCCTACCACCTGGGTCCAAAGATCATACTCGGACTGTGTGGTGCTAGACTGACTATAACTACTAATGGCATCATTATGGGCCTAAGTAGCCAAGTGCTTCTCCCAAAGCTGCTCGAACTCCTACTACCTAATGAAATCCAGTGTTTAATTGACACTTTCAATATTTAGAGTCAAAACAAACTTTTAATTTAATGTTTTTAACTTACATCAACCCGTCAGGAATACTCAGAGACCCACTGTGCAGTCCTCAGGCACCAATTAGTTCAAACATGTAGCTCCACAATAGAGGGAGCACGACTCAACTCCTTGGCATGTGTAACATACAAAAATGGTTAGTGCTAAATAATTACTCCATAAATTGAATTAATGTTTAAATATCTAAAAAAATCTTACCAGCCTTTTGTAGTTTTTCATATTAGAGACTGATCCACTAATATGGAGCGCAACTCCCTTGAGCTCTCTGTCGCTCAGTTCGCCTGATTCTTCTGCCTCCTCCTCTCATTATCAAGAGAGGCCCAAACTATGGTCATCTGATCTCAAGAATCTCTGCAATAAAAAAAGATAATCTACGTGTTAGTATAAAAATCAAATTTACAAATTTGATTCAAATTACATGATCGTACGTCAAGCTCCGTGAACCAAATGTCTCAAGTGCCTACAAATATCTACTTCCACGACATATAGGGCTCATCGTACCAGATCCTAATAATCTATGTGATGTAGGTGATGAGAAGCTTTTGAGGAATGAATATGCTTAAGAAACAAATTAGTAACCAAAAAACATATAACATGAAGAATAAACATACTACACTATTAAAAGTAGCTTACACAAGTCCTTCTCTGACATTAAGTGTACCCTCGCAGGGGGGGAGAGGAGAAGTGGGGGAGAGGTGGAGCAGGAGTCTACGGGTTAGGCTCAAGAGTTGTGCCAACAGCAGGTGGAAGAGTAGGTGTGGAAGAAGCAGACATCACAGGAGGGAAGGAAGAATCGTGAGCAAAAGCAGGTGCCACAGAAGGGGTGGTAGAAAGGAATACGAAAATTTGACATATTTTCCTCTTGGTGAATTGATTCTATAGAACTATGCAGCCCAATAATTTTCTTTGGTTTATTTTTCACAACCACACCCAAATCAACTTTATCCCTACTCTACCAGGGTATTGAAGGTAATAAACATATGTAGCTTGGCGTGTTAGAACAAAAAGATCAAACTTCACATATCGTATGTTTAATTTGACCTTAATGATATTGTAAGACATGTGTGTTTGAGTTCCTTGATTCGGAACACGATCAAACCACTAGCAATTTAAAAAGTATATAATGTAGCTATCATTATGTTGTAATAACAAATATCGCTGTCTATGAGTGTGTTTCCTTTAACAATAACCACAGTTATATGTCTTTTTTTCCTTCACCCCTGGAACTCATATGGAATGTATAACCCTTTACATCAAATATCTGCCATGTAGTCACACTATGATTCCATAAGCAAGAACTAATAATCTTTGATCCATGATTTCATTAGTTGTGTTATAAACCTATAACAAATAGAAATGTACAATTAGTGTAACTTTTAATGCGACGATCATATTATGCATGTGTGATTAGAAGTGTTCATTGTACCTATGTATAATTTGAACCATGTTGGAAATTCTACTTTGACCTTAGCGCTTATCAGAGACTCATCTTCCATGTCCAAGTTGTCGATAAATAATCTGCTCATAATATTGTTATTTGAATTAGTCAGTATGTAACTATAATTATCAATAATAAATGATAGTATGCATTTAGTTTGGGGACCATGAATCTTACTGTATATTGGTTGAACTTCATCACGGTTCAACTGAAAGTACATTGTAGCGGCCTAAATTGCTTTATCAATTAAATATCATATGTCATGACTCCCAGATAACTCACTTGATATTTGATATAAAGATAACTTTGGCTGTAGAAGCATGTCACCTATAATATGAACACTTTGATGGTCTTGTTCAAATAGTATGAGCAGAAAGCTATTATCTCATGCAGCTGATATGCTTCATTGATCAATTCCTCAGAATGTGCTTTATTCTTAATAATTTTTTGATTTTTTTTAAAATCTACAACAAATAAATTTACATTGAATATGAGGGTTATTTAGTGTAAAATAAAATGCTAATTGTAATGTTTGCATCAGGAGGACATACCTCTCAAAGGGATACATCCATCTATACTGCATTGGACCCCCCAGTATAGCCTGGTAACATAGATATAAAGATAGATGCTTCATAAAGTAAAAAAAAACTAAGAAGAAATATCCACTCAAGCATACATAATAATAAAGGAACACTCATATCAAGATGTATCAATGAGTCAACATTTAGTGTCCTCGTACACAATTCTCTAAAGAATATACTGACTTCGATCAAGAGATAGAGCACCGACTTTGGTAGTGCATGAAATGCATTTAATAGTAAGCATTAGAGAAATATATGTCAGTCGTGACTTTTCATGTCAAATACCTTAGTCGTTCCCAAGTCAAATCAATGGCTTAAATTTAAAACACAACCACTGGGAAACTTTAGAGAAGTCACTCACTAAAAAACTTTGCTCCGTTGATCTAGTGTAAGACAATATATAGCTTTAGGATTTATTAATTTATCTTTCATTTGTCTCCTAAAGCTTTAAGGTGCTTCTTTTGCAACACTCTTTCAATTCCATATAGCTTTCACATTATCTTTTGTCTTACCATTGATAACTTACAAAATGTTGAAATATTATCAAAAAAAATTTTCTCAATATACATAACATTGAGATTATGTCTAATAAGATTAGTCTTCAATACGAAAGATCCTAAAATACACTGCACTTCATCCACTTGTGCATGACACCCAAATCAAGAAGACGAGTTGGAGCTAGCTCTGGTCTCTTGGTGAAATTCAACACCTAACTGATCATCTTCAATGTTTCAACTCTAGTAATCTTAGGGGGTGGACTTGATCTCTCAATCCTAATTTTGAATAATGCATCTCTGTTGCTTCTAAATGGGCAATCACGGTTTAGAAATCTTTTGTGACAATCAAACTAGCTACTTTTCCTACTATGTTTTAGTGTAAATGCCTTCAACATATCCATGTAGTAAGTACAAGCCAATTTTCCTATTGTGTTTCAACCGAGTAGCATCCCATACGCCGAGATATCGTTAATAGTCCATACAAGGGTAGCTATCATTTGAAAATTCTGCTTTGTAGTGATGTCATATGTAAACACTCATGACTCCCATAATATTTGAAGCTCTTCAAACAAATGTTGTAAGTAGACATTGTTTTTCTCCTTTGGGCTATGTGGAACAAGTATTATTAATGTCAGAAATAAGAATTACATGGTCATACACATATCGAGGAGCAATTTACACAACACAATGATCATTGATCAACATGAGTATAGGGTTGCAGTGCGACTGTATGGGATGAAGCTATCCGCACATAACCGCAGTCTAAAACTGCATACTTCAACTGCAAAATCTGAGTAAGTATGATCTAAATGTCTCCAAACCTCACCATTTTATGAATAATTCAATGAGTTAGCATTAAAAAATCTAGTAGTGTTGTAGATCATGTGTGGGGCTGTACACATGATAACGAACAATCATTAAAGTTTGGGTATGAGTGAAAAATAAAATAGATGTTTGTGTGTATTTTTATATTTTTTTTATTCTTTCTCCCCCTTTCTTTGAATCTATCTGCAACACAAAATCATGAAGTCATCTAAACTACATTATCCTTGTGATATATCATGCATCCATTAACAATAATCAATCTTCTCACATCATAACCCTTACTTTGAAACCAAATTTTTTTTTTCTTCATACAAAGCATCCAACACTAAATTATCTGCATGGTTAGTCTCTTTCAATAAAGTTGTTACCTGAATGAATGCTTCTCTAGGTGTGTTAAAATTAGATTTGCTGGTCAACATTCTCTACACCACTGACAAACTCTATCTGCGTGGAGCAACAATCCCATAACAATTATTGTGAAGCATTCAGTAAGTCATAGAACTATTGTGATTTGTTATTCAACGTTTTAGCTTCTTGTTGAACACTCACAATAAATTGAGCTCTCTGAGCATCATGAATCATTTCTTCATGAGTGTCAGGATTAAATTCCTCTACATGGGGGGCATAACTTGCTGAGGCATCTCCTTGATTGAACTGAACTTTAGGTTCCTACTCAGCATGAATAGTCCAATACAAATAATTATATTTTAATTTCTTACGGTAAAGATCCAACTTAACTTCTTCGAGTGGCAGACGTCTCTGATTTTTGTGCTTCACACAAGGATACCAGAACTTACCCTTAGAATGATAAATAAGCAGTTGTGATGCCACCTAAATGAATTCCTCAACTATATTCAAGAACTAATTTGTGAGTCCTTTTCGTCCTAGAAATAATTTGTTATACAACCAAGCTCTCAAATTATAGATATCCATCTGCAGCATAGATGTAGTTTTATGGGTCAGTGCAATGACTATTGAAATAAAAAGGACTCAATACTTACAGTAATAAGTCGACACTACTTGGTCAACCAATTAAGCGCAAGCAACCAACTTAAATTCTACTAATAACAAATCATTCTATATCACCATCACTTTGAACATGACCCATGCACTCCTCTACTTCAACCAATTAACATTAATTCAACTGATAACATCCCTATCGATATCACCCTCACTTCAAAAATTTGACCGATTGATGTGTTCCTCCAATTCAACTAACCAACTTCAATTCCGTTAATAACATCCCAAACTATATCACCATTATTTTGAACAATAGACTCGATTGTGGCATTCCTCCAATTTAACCAACCAACATCAATTCTAGAAATAACATCCCCTTCTATATCACCATCCATTTAATGCATATATTGCTTCACTTCAGCCATCAACTTAAATTTTACTACTAGGNTTCTCCCAAACTTAAATTTTTAATTAATTTCAATGGATTAGTTCTAACAGAAAGGAAAATTATAAAGTTTAACAACAATAGAATAATACATGTACAAGTAATAAAGACAAGTGAAATTAGCATGTCTAAAAGTAAAAAAGACTATTCTAGCTTTTACATTAAAGTGAAAAATAAACAATAAAAATAACACAACAATTTAGTCCAATAAACATAATTTTAACAATTTTACCAATGCAAATTTAAACACTATAACGTACACCAACAAACTAACTATTGAAAATCTAAGCATGAAAAAAGAAAATAAACACAACAAAAAAACAAATAACACAACACATCATCATCATCATCATCAACATCAAAGTCTAAATCCTCTTCCATATTATCAAGTTTATAAGGCATATATCTGGGGCAAGTAGAAAATACTACTTAATAGCCACTCCTTAAGAATTTCCCCAATGCCTTATGATAAGAAATATCAAAATTTACTCTTCTATGCATATACTCATCATTATAACAAATATGTCTTTTGAAACTCTTTTTTTGATTTTGTAACGTTAAGATATCTCCTTATTGAATGAATAATTGTTCCATTAGAGTATCAAGTAAAGTAGTTCTAGATGTAGAAGGTTTAGAAGTGGAAGTTAAAGCTAAAGTAGAAAAAAATATCAAAGCCTCTACTTCTAGATCTCACTCCAGTATGCTTTCCATACTTCTCTAAATTAGTTTTTCCAATAGGTCATATTTAACTCTAGATTCAACACACATGGTAGTAATAAGAGCAGGATAACACATACCACAAGTAGTTCCTCCCCTCGAAGAAATAAGCATATTTTTGTAAATTAAAGAGTCAATGTAAACTGATTTGTTCATCTAAATGCAATTGTTCAATGTGCTCTTTCTTGAGTTACCTCACTGAAGTGATTAGTAGGAAGCAACCTAAAAAAAATAAAATAATGTTAGGTACGAGAATGAACATTTAACTTAAAGAAACAAAAGTTATTCATCGACCATTCTTAATCTTCCATACTCAATTACCATCAGTCAAAAATTGCATAATCTCGTCCAATTTCTCTTCAGTAGGATGAAACTCAGAAAAGAAACAAGTAGAAACCCTACACAACTTATAAATGTGATTGATCCGAACAAAACTTATATCCACATATCGTCCTCTCATATAATCAAAATCATCAGATTCATCAGGTAAATTCACATAGAATTCACTGAACACATAAATCATAACGATGACGGTGAAATAACAAAAACTTTCCCATTATCACTCTGCAATCATATATTCTATTGTAACATCAGAATGAAGGAAACTTTGTTAAGCAATCACATTCTTAGATTGCGTATTGTTGTACCGTTTTTGAGATTTCATGAACTTGAATTTATCATCAATTTGTGCTTCATGGTGAAATAAAAAATTTCCATGCCATCAACCGGTCAAAATAGAGGAAGAAGATGAACCAAGGTCAAGAATGGCGTCAATCGACAGTTCAGCCTCTTAAACCAGCTCTTGGTTTGGCCCGTCACTATAGTGTCATTCATAAGCACCCAAAATTTTACAATTTTTTTTATATCATGACAGAGAATAGAAAATCTAAGATGTTTAAAGTCTTATTTTCTAGTTTTAATGTCCATTTTTTGGCTCAACATCAATCCAAAGTGTAACATTTAAATACTCAATTCATCACATAAGGTCTTCGCTAAACAACAATACAAAAACAAGTTTTCTTATAATAATAATATTTTTAATATAAAAGACACAACAAATTCATAGATAAAATCCAATACAACACAAACAGAACATCTAGAAGTTCAAAAAGCCTTAACAATGACAACATCGACACACTACACATACCAACACAGTACTAACACAATTTACTTTCTATGAAATCACTTTAGACCCAATTGTGACCAGAGGTGTCATTCTCCCGTTCACCCACCAAATAATTTCAAAGTAGGAATGATGGAAAGGAGAGCAAGGAAAGTTTGAATCCAATTTCTCATCTATCCACTTGTTTGTGTTATACATTGTAACTTAACAATCTTGAAAACATTCCAAATTGTTGAATTGAAGTTTCAATTGCCAATCCAAATCCTCATATTGGTGGAACAAGTTTTCAAGTTTGGTGTGCAATTGAGTGATCTCACCTTCAATCTTCCTAGGTTTTTCCATAATTCGATCGAAATACAATGCAAGAAATCTGTTGAAATACGTCTGAGCATCTTTATGCACAATCTTCTTATCTTCAAATCTTCCATTGAAATTGTCATTGCTCTCCACGATCCTTGAAGTAGGAATCGATTTCTCTACTCTAAAATCTCAAAAAAATGCTAATAAAGTCAAAGGAACAGTTCCCTTCTCGTTCTAGGAAGGTTTATAGAGAAAAGCAGAGAATAAAACCAAATTTTGGCAGTTCCAAGAAGTTACTTGAACTGTGGCGCTATAGCTTCGAGCCAACTTTCTCAAAATCCAAATTTATTTCTTCCAATCTTCAATTCCATTTATATAATAAAGTTTTGTGCTAATATAATCATGTAACACTCCAAATTACATCAAAAATTTCATCACAATGAAAATCAACAATCAAGTAAATCACACAGATAACTATGGGTTTGTTGACCTCACTTTTGGTTGAGGTCTAGAAATTTCTTTATTAGCCTAGGTCTAGCCATAGGAATTTCCTACTGACTCGTCTTAGAAAACTAGAAAAGGTACCCTCAGCATTAGAAACTCAAAACTCTTCTCTTTACTCAACTTGAAGTTCCACATATTGGCCCTAACCTCTAGCATTTAGTAGGTAAGATCATTGTGAGGGAACTCAAGGAGAGTTCCTATAGGACTACTTGGCCTTAGGATTGACCCTAGGAGTTGGTTTGGACCTAAGGTATACAATACCCTCACAATACCCTCACAATACCCTCACCATACCCTCACCATACCTTCACAATACTCTGGCTAAGACCAATACATGGAGACCCAAAATGGAGATTTCATTGGTCCATGACTCATTCAAAATGGTTCTCTACCCAATTGCACTTGAAATGCCCAACTTGGCCTTTTGCCCCTAGGCACCTCCAAATTACCTAACTACCCTTTGGACCCAAATTTGGCCAAAATTCCCAAATTTTGCCAAAATACCCAAAACTGATCAAAACTCATTCCAAACACTTTGAATACATCCAAATTTGCCAAAATTGACAAAAATTTCAAAAAAATGGCCAAATTACCAAAATGCCCCTCCAAGGCCCAAAAATCAAATAATTCCAAAAATTCCCAAAAAATCCCAATAAATCCAAAATATTCCCAATTTCATTTTTTCGAACTACACTATGGTCCAATTTGGTCAATTTGACCATCTTTGATCAAAACCCCCAATTTGGCCCTTAAAGGCTTAATTTAGGTCTAAAACCAAAACCCATCCAAATCCATCCAAATTGACTATCAAATCAACTTCAAAACAATTTTCATCCTTTATGAAAGTTGTTCATCATGATGTTTTACATTAAGTTCAACTTCAAAACAACTTTCCTCCTTCATGAAAGTTGTTCATTATGATGTTTTACACCAAACGCACCAAATCAATTTCAAAACAACTTTCATCATCAACTTCAAAATAACTTTCATTCTTCATGAAAGTTGTTCATAATGATGTTCTTCACCAAACAACAACTTCAAAATAACTTTCATTCTTCATGAAAGTTGTTCATAATGATGTTCTTCACCAACCCCAATCAAAACAATTTTCATCCTTTATGAAAGTTGTTCATCATGATGTTTTACACCAAACACAATAGTTAAAACAACTTTCATCCTTCATGAAAGTTGTTCATAATGATGTTCTTCACCAACCACAACAACTTCAAAATAACTTTCATCCTTCATGAAAGTTGTTCATAATGATGTTTTATACCAACCAAAACAATCTGGATTTAGCCCATGGCTAGCCCAAGTTTGACCCAAACTTAGCCCAACATGCTTAAAATGGGTCTAAAATCGCCCATGGCTAGCCCAAGTTTGACCCAAACTTAGCCCAACATGCTTAAAATAGGTCAAAAATTCCTTCATGAAAGTTGTTCATAATGATGTGTTACACCAAATAAAACAATTAATTTGAGCTTATACCAAAATAGCTCAAGTTTGACCCAAACTTAGCCCAATATGCTTAAAATGGGTCAAAAATCAAAAATCCTAGCCCAAGTTTGACCCAAACTTAGCCCAACATGCTTAAAATGGGTCAAAAATAAAAAATCCATTGTTCATAATGATGTTCTTCACCAACCACAACAATCGATTTGAGCTTAGCCCATGGCTAGCCTAATTTTGACCCAAACTTAGCCCAACATGCTTAAAATGGGTCAAAAATAAAAAAATGCAAATTAATTAACCAATTGACCTCAAAATGACTTTCACCCTTCATGAAAGTTGTTCCTCATGGTATTTTATACCAAATGACATATTTAATTGAGCCAAATGACATGGATAAACAAACCTAAACCCTTTTTTGGTCATATTAGCCCATGACCAACATATAATGAAAATCAAACTTGGTACTCCCAACCAAGCTTAACCTTAGCTAAACTCTAGACCTTAGAGTTAAGTTAAGTTAACCATGGGTTAGCCATGATATTTATCCCTTAGGTAAATATTTTTTTTTTTTAAAAAGGATAAGTTTCATGCAAATTACTCACCAACACATGTCAATACTCTGTGGTGCCATTTTTCTTGCTCATCATGAGCTTTAGACTTCATATCCAAGTATCCCAACTGATCTAAATCTATAAAAAAAGCCAGGTACATGGCTATGGAGGAGGAGAGAGTTCAAGGCCAAACAAGGAAGAGCCACCATAAATTAGCAAAACCTCCTCCAAAATATCCAAAATTCTTCTCTAAGCACAGAGAAGAAGGGCTCCACCATTAATTGCCCTCAAAGCCTCCTCTGTGAGTTCAATTTTGAGCTCAAAATCGAGCTCAAAATCAGGGCACTACTCCAAACTCCACCAAAATCAAATTAACCTTGCACACACCTTCACAAGGCCCAAAGAAGAAGCTTTCCCATCAAACCCCCTCCCCCAAGCCCTCATTTANTATATATATTAAATGCCTTTCTAAAGTGGGTGATGGGATTTTGATTATGGCTACAGACAGTTTTCAACGGGAAACTCAACTTTTAAGTACAGACAGCTTCTGGCGACTCCGCTGGGGATTTTTTTCTCTCTCCATTTAAATCATGGAATATTGTGTTCATACATCGGTAATGTGTTCAAGTCCCCCATGAACCAGATTACCCTTTCTCCGTTGAGATGCTTCACCCATTTCTTTCTTGGGTAAGTATGATCAACTCTTTCGAACTTCAGGACCGTCTGTTCAACCACCTTTGAACAGTGAGGTTCAAGAGTTCATTAAGACTTTTAATCTTTATGTGGGGTCATACCCCTAATAGTTGTGCTGGTGGAATAATTCCACCTGGGCTTTGCGTGTTGTGAAGTTGGTCCCGCACTGGGTCCTAAACTTTGTATTTTCTTCATCTCCTTCTGGTTTGGTTTGCTTTTCTGCCAATCAAGCCAAGTTGTTACGTCTTGTCATGATCATTTAATTTGTTAATTGCAACTCTTCGTTGCTATAATCACAAATAAGTAATAAATCTTAAAATTAAAATAATAAATGATATGCTCAATTCATAAGACAAGTGCATTAACTTGAGTACTTCTGTCGAAAATGTAAGGCACGGCATATCGCTGACTTTTGGAAATTCTTCAAATGAAAGAGACAATGTCCTCGCCAATTTTGATCTTTTCTTTTGCCTCCAGAATGGAGTTCGCTGTCAACAGTGATGAAATGCCTGATTTGGCAGTTATTAATTTTGGACAAGGATTCGATGATATTAGAGTCAAGTTTGGGAAGTAGGCCGTCACAGTAATGAGGTTTGAAACAGATAAGTTTATGGAGCCTATCATAGAGTTCAACTTGAAATCTGCCAAGAAATTATGCCCTTCAAAGGTGTTGGTTGAAAAGAACCCTACTAGTGTTGTAAAGTCTATCATTGGGAGAGTTGGGATTTCTTCTAGAACTATTTTTGCTCCAGCTATCGGATTCACCGTCACCACGTGATACACCAAAAATATATGCATTTTTATACCCATATTTTATACTTGCTTTTGGTGATATTGCATTTTAGTGGAAGGTATTAGTATGTTTTCTAGCAGGTTGTTAAATTTTATGACTTGGAGCAAGAAGGAAGCAAAATGGAAGCAAAAATGATGAAATTTGGAGCAAAAATGAAGAAGTTGAAATTTGTTCAGCGTCAACGGCGCCAGAAGCATTGCTGACGGTGCTGTTTGACAGAGAGCATTGAATTAAATTACGGGACACTGGTGCAGACAACGCCAAAGTCGATTCAGTCCCAATTACTAGAAGATTCAATGAATTTGGATGCATTTTAAAGAGTTTTTGGAGGCACCTATTGGAGAACCGACTCTAGGCTTTATTTGGGGCCAAATTTGAACGAAAAAGTCACTCTTCCTGCCATTTCAACCCCTCCATTCAACCTTTTACACATTACCCATTCTTCCATTTTTCATTCCACAACAATTTAGAGTCCATTGTTCTTAAAATTTAGAGTTTTGTGGTGGAATTAAGTGTGAACTCTTCTCTAAGAGTGTTGGAGAAGGAGAAAAGTGAGAGATTTCTTCTTCCAACATTTCCTAGAAGAGGCTACAAGGGATTTGCATTGAGAAAGATTTTCAGATAAGTGTTGTTTGTTTATTAGTGTTGTATGAAATTTCTTTTACATATGAAACTTGTGTTTTGTTGTATCTTTCTCTTGAAGTCTGAGTAGTTTACTTTGTCTTTCTCTCTACTCTGAGATATGGTGAAATGAAGAGATAATATGAATGTGTCAAATATAAAAAAAATTATGATGATTTTTCAACTCTGAATTTAATTTACTTTTTTATCTAGTCAATTGAATTGTTAAAACATGTTGTCAAACATATGATCCAAGAAATGAAGTATGAGTTCTACAATATAGTGAGGATTACATTTGATTTCATGAAAGAGAACTTCGTTCATGGAATTAAGTGCAAATAAAAAGTAAAATATACTTTGTTGGGTGTAGAATTGGAGAAACTTTAGGGTGACAGACTAAAATCCCTAATTTGGTCTTAGTGTTTAAAAACTAAATTGAGAGTTGGCCTTCAGGTGAAGAAAAGTGGGAGCTCTAGAGTGGGAGCTAGTATCCTCCTAGCCTAGCCATAGATTTAGGGACTAAACCTAGGATTAGCCAATGATTTTCTATAACACTGTATCAAGGAAGAGAATTAAATATGCTCCTATCTGGCACAATACATAATTGAACCATTTATCTCATCTCATTTTACAAAAACCTCATTGTAGTGGGAAAGATGATTTTTCACATACGAAATCTTCATCACATAAACATAATTTAATAGTTTAATAGTTTAATAATTTAGTAGTTACTATTTAAACTATGTATTTCAATTTTGTTATTAGTTAAATAATTTAGTTCGAACAATATCTCAACATTCAAAATTAGTCACAGTAATTTCGTATTGACTTTTTGTGAATTTCCAAGTAAAGTTATCTTTTCAAACTTAAACCTTCCACGTGGGATCGATATTTGGGGCTTAAATAGAAAGTCTTTTATTACTATACTTGCATAGAATCCCAACATTAATTGCTTAAATTTCTCATTCATAAAATATTGCATCAAGCTTTTGGCACCGTTACTTATAGGAGTCAACTATATATTTTTTACACAACTATATCAAATTCGAGATCAAGTTTTTGGCACCGTTGCCGGAGAAGGTAACTGTAAATTAAGTAGATTTGGTAAATTAAGAAATTTAGAGATAATTATATGAATAAATCAAAAAAATTTTAAAAAAATCAAAAATGCAAAAAAAAAAAATTTTATTTAAGAGTTATTCTTAAGAAATTTTTCTTTTTTTATTATATTTTCTAATGCAAAATATTGGATCTGAAGGTCTAGTACCTTTCGATTCAGAATTAGAGCGTACTATTAGAAAATTTTGAAAACAACAAAAGGAAATTAAAATTTTAAATAAAATGGAGAATAATTTAAATAATCAAATAAACGGAAATCGACAAAGGCCTCTAAAAGATTATTTTAATCTAACAACAGATGAACTTCACTTGACTATTCAAAATCCTGTTGTTGTTGTTAATTCATTTGAGCTTAAACCTGCTATTATCCAAATGATACAAAATAATCAGTTTGGAGGAACACCTACTGATGATCCAAACTTACATCTTGCTAGTGTTCTTGAAATTTATGTTACTTTTAAATATGACGGAGTGTCAAATGATGTTTTTAGGCTTTGACTTTTTTCTTTCTCATTAAGGGATAAAGCGAAGGCTTGGTTAAATTCATTAGCACCTGGATCTATCAGAAGTTGGGGAGAATTATCACAAAATTTTTTATCTAAATATTTTCCACCCTCGAAAACTGCTAAGCTTAGAAATGACATTACATCTTTTTATCACTTTGAAGGAGAATCAATATATGAAGCTTGGGATAGATTTAAAGATCTTCTTAGAAAATGTCCACACCATGCTCTACCAGATTGGTTAATAATTCAAATATATTATAATGGATTAGTAGGATCACTTAGATCTGTTATAGATGCTGTTGTGGGTGGATCACTAATGTCAAAACCTTTTAAAGAAGCATATTCTTTAATTCAAGAGATGGCTACTAACAATTTTCAATGGCCCTCTGAAAAGGTAAATCCTAAGAGAGTAGCTGGTATTCATGATTCTGATGCAATGTCTATTTTAGCTTCTCAAATTGCTGCTATTTCAAAAAAGATTGAACAAATAGGAGTGAACTATTCTCAAATACTGCCAATATTAGAGGAAAATTCACTAGGACAGATCATTGATACTCAATCATCTTATGAAACTTTAAATTCTATAAATAATCAAAATAAAAATCCCTATTCAAACTTTTATAATCCTAGATAAAAAAACACCCTAATCTTAGTTAAAATAATTATAACAATTCGTTGAATCCCTCCGAAAATATGAACAACCAAGGAAATCCTAGTTATCAACCTTATTTTCCTCCTGGATTTAACTCTAATCCTAACCCACATGTTAAGGAAAAGAAGTTGATGATGGAAGAAGTAATGTTAAACATGGGAAATCAAATACATAATCAAGGGGATGCTATTAGAAATATTTAAAATCAATTAGGACATATTGCTACTGCACTCAGTAACAGACCTTCTAGAATTTTTCCAAGTACAATGAAAGTTAATCCAAAAGATCAAAATAAAGAGCAAATTAAAGTTATTCATTTAAGAAGTGGAAAACAAGTTAAAATAAGGATCTAAAGAGAAACTGAAGTAGATGAAGAGAAGGAAGGAATGGAAAGAGACCAAAATGAAAATGAACAAACATAAGGTCCTTTAGAAAAACCATTACCTCCGTTNATGTAAATCCGTTGAGAATCGAGTGAGATATTGACGTTTGAAGGTGGATGGCTCTCGGGATGAACCAGATGGAGACGATGAACTGATGTCGTCCGTTCGCGCGTGTATCGATCGGACGGTCCTGATCGCGTCGGACAGATATCTTATATATACACAACGCGCTGAGTCAGCGCTAACGTGGATGGTGGCGGCAAACCAGAGCGCGACACGTGGCATTTTCGGAACCGCGCACGATCCAGTCAGTGCGTGGGTTTAAGTAGAAAATTATGGGATTTAAAAAATTCAGAAAATACCCCTAAACTTCAAAAATTCATAAATTTTCATAGAAAACTTATGAAAATAAAATAAAAATACCCTCTTGCTCAGTAAACAGATGAGAATCATGTGAAATAAATTTCATGCTTATTTGATGCATATTTAATTTTATAAAAATTAATTTGTGTTAAAGGTTTTTGAACTCTCCATTCCTATTGACTCATCACCTTGACTCCAATTTTTTATATGTTGTAGCCTGTGTCTAGGTGCACAATTTGAGCTTCCAAAGACATAGGAGATCTCTAGACAGAGATCTTAATTTTCTAAGTTTTGATGCATTTTCCGTTCAAAGACATAGGAGATCTCTAGATAAAGATCTTAATTTTCTAAGTTTTTATGCATTTTCTATTCAAATAATTATAGAAAATTGTATATTTCTTAGAAAATTCTACAAAAATTCATGTAAGTTTCCTATGGCTAGATTAGTTTTAAGAAATAAGTTCATGATTTTTAAGAATCAAAACATTACTATTTTAAGCAAACCTTAATTTTCTTAAAACATTTAATTTGAAGCACACAGAGATTAGAATCATTTGATTTTTATTCTCCACTGTGGCTCTTGAGTCAGAAAACTCACCATAAAAATTTCAAGTCATTTGAAGATCATTTAATATTTTAATTGATTTTTAAAAGTAACCATCAAACTTAAAAATTAAATGATTTTTAAAAA
>JXCR01122623.1:28877-56261 GCA_002079205.1 Phalaenopsis hybrid cultivar | reverse complement strand
TAAAACAAAATACTAACAATAAACAATAATAATTAAAAAAAAATTTCAACACATCACATAGTCCAAACAAGTACATAAACTCAAATGTATCAAGTCCAAACCACGTAGTCCATCACATATTACAAATATAAAAATAACTCAGTCCTCCTCCTCATCATCAGAATCATCGCTATTCCGGACATCTGTAGGCTCATAAACAGGGTATGTGGGATATGAAGGAAATTTCAATCCTTGGATAGCCCTAATGAGCCTCTCCAAAGATGAGTGAAATTTCTCCTCATAATCACTATGCCTTATAGCATACCCATCGATATAATCTACAAAGTTTTCTAAATCTTGTACCTTATCTGCGATATAATTAATATTTTTCATCATCCTCTACAATAATTGATCTTTAGTTTCAGTAGACTCACCTCTAGAAGTAGATGCTTGCGAGGTAGATGGTCTAGATGTAGAAGCAGGAGAGGTGGATGCAGCAGACGTCGACATTCGATAACTTCTTGAAAATCCTCCTCTCCAACCAAAAATAGAGTGCTCAGAATACGACTTCACATTTACACTTATAATTGGCTTTAGAGGCAACATCACTTCTTCCCAGCTATCATATCTCACGCTAGCCTGCTCACACAAAGAAAAGATCAAGGAAGCAAATCCTAAACCTATAGTAGTAGCAACAATGACAGAACTGATGATAGTCTGACAGATCAAAGCTCCAATATTGATAGACTTGCCTTCCTAAATACAATAATTCAACGTTGCTCTCTCCCTCGTAACTTCACTAAGATGATTTGTCTGTAACAGATGAGCTGAAATAATGTAGTGCCACGCCTTTGATGGTGCACTTTACTTTGAAGTGGAAAAGTTGACTCTCCTCTCATTTGTGATTTTCTAGAGTCCCCTTCCAACAGTCAAATATGAAATAATCTCGTCCAATTTCGTCTCATTCGGACTATAGTTTGCATAAAAACACAAAGTATCAGGTGTTAAATGGTAGAAAAATGTACCAATTTGCCTCCAACCATGACTCGATCATCTTCTGCCTCAGGGAGGTTTTCATAGAACTCCTAAACTACAGAAATAACAACCACATCAGAAAAACAACAGAATCATTCCCATTGTCGGTGAACGACCAAATCTTCCACGGATCCACCTAGATTTTTAAAACACCTCTCAGGAATCAAATTTCATGACTGTAGAGCGTCACTATACATATCTTGAGCTTTTGAACTCACAAACTTGCTCGAATCAAAGTGGGTCTTTCCCTTACTCCTCTTCATTCTTGGGGCCATTCTACAAATTTCACAAAACACCGCAACAATTTCAAAGATTAAATATAATCTACTAAACTTAACTCCTATAAGCATAAACTACACTTTCTATGCAATTTCTATAAATTTCTCTTCATTTCTCACCATGAAAAGTGATTTTTGTGTTTTTCCATATTTACTCAAAATACATGGTGAAAATCCAAAATTTTTACATAGAAGTGAAGCTCTTACCTTAAGAAATCCAAATCTAGCAAATTTGGCTCAAATCCACCAAGAAATCTCCACAAAAAGGTTTGCCCTAGACTTCAAAATTGCAAAATCGAGAGGAAGAAGATGACAACGGGAGTAAAAATGGCTATTTTCGGGGTTATGTTTCACCTTTAACAGTTAGCGAACCAGCTTTTTTGAACCAGTGCTTAAGCGCGGATAAGTGGCGCTTAAGCGCCTGCCTCTTAGGTTATATCACGCTTAAGTGCGAGAATGTGGTGCTTAGGCACCAGTGCACAATTGTTGATATTTTTGAACCTAAGTAAAATGCACTATTAGCTTAAGTATACCACCCCTAAATGACCTTATAACCCTTAAATGACTATTTTTCTCTCACTTAACTCTTCTCTTTCTCAAAATTCTCCAATATAACTAATTCGATTCGAGGCAAAAATAACTCAAATTTTCACACAAACAAACATAAATATTCATTTACAAACTAGTACAAGTACATGTAACACTTAGTTCTCATTCCAAATACTATCGGATGAGAAAATTTTTCTAAATACAAACACTTAACAAACATTCACAATTAAACACATCAAACATAAACACTAAAAACAAGATTTAACACTAACACATAAAAATAATGACTCCTAACAAACAAACTGTAACACTGAAATTAAATCCATTCTTCATTTGTTAGGACAAATTCATGCTTTTCATTAGTCTCTCCTTGGGCATTCTGAATATAGAGTTGATAAAACGGACGGTGGTGACGAGCTTTGATACAATCTTCTTCAATCCATTTCTGCTTAAGATACATTGCCTTATCCGCTTCTTTTATATAACTAGTATGGCTAAATTGCATTTTCAATTGCCATCCAATATGCTCTAGATGTGCATTAACTTCAATTACCTTTGTCTCAAGTAAAGTCACGCTAGTCTCAATTTTGTTGATCTTTTCCGCTATTCCTTCAATGCTAATGACTAAGAAACTGTTATACATCTCTTGTGCACTCTGACTAATGAATTTTATCCTCATGGCCTCTTCCTTTTTTTTCAAATCCATCTCCCATGAAGACATTTTCTCAAAATCTCTCTCTCTTAGACTTTAGGGCTAAAAATGATTTTGATGTGAAATTACATCACAAAACCCCTCTATTTATAGGCTTGAATCCCTCAAATAATTTCTAGGCACATCCTAAAACTACCTTGGCACGTTTAAGTTAACCAATTGGTGGTTAAAGCTTCTAGAAATTGAATTTTCGCACATGATTTTTAACATCCGCGCTTAAGCGCCAGTGCTCAATTTTGCACCAGTCAACTTAACGTTCAAAAAACATTCTAGCATGTCTAGATCACTAAATAAAGTTTTAAAATTGTTACTAACATATAATAGTCATGAAAATACTACCCCAAGTTTTCTTAATAACACACAAGCAACATTCAAAGAAAAAACACATTGATAACTATGGACACAAAAAGCGCTTGATTTTACACGTCAGCCTGCATAACCAGTGCTTATTCTGGTTGACTCAACATCATTTGATCGTTAAATTTACACTGATCCCCTACAAAATTAAGTTTCAATCTATGATCATTCTCTTTAAATACTTTCTTAGTTTTAGGATCTTTGATATCCACAACTCCATAAGAATAGACTTTTATCACAACAAATAGGCCCATCCACCTGGACTTAAGTTTGCCTGGAAATAATCTTAACCTTACATTGTATAGCAAACTTTGTTGCTCTGGCTGAAAATTTTTAATAAGAATCCTTTGATTATGCCACATCTTCATCTTTTATTTGTATATCTTAGCACTCTCATAAGACTCACTCCTTATCTCTTCAAGCTCATTTAATTACAATAATCTTTTCTCACCAACATCTTACAGATTATAATTGAACTCTTTAATTGCCCAACATGCTTTATGCTCAAGTTCAAATGCTAAATGACAAGCTTTCCTAAATATTAGCTTATATGGGGACATTCTTATAGGAGTTATGTATGCAGTCCTATAAGACCACAAAGTATAGTCAAGTTTGACTGACCAATCCATTTTTTTTTGGATTCACAGGTTTTTAATTCTTTAAATTTCCCGATTGGATAATTCAACCAAACCACTTATCTGAGAATGATAAGAAGTAGCAGTTCTATGGTTTATATGATATTTCATTAATAATTTCTTCATTTTCACATTTCTAAAATGACTTTCCTCATCAGTTATGATCACTCTCGACATCCTAAATCTAAAAAAAAATGTTCGTTTTCAAAAATTTTGCAACACTTTGAGCATCACATCGAGGTAAAGCAACAACTTCTATCCATTTGGATAGATAGTCCACTATTAACAGTATATATAAATTTCCAAAAGATGGTATAAATGGTCTCATGAAATATAATCCCCAAACATCAAATATTTCAACTTCTAGCATATAATTGAGGGGCATCTCATTTCTTCTAGAAATATTGCCTACTCATTGACATCTATCACTAGTTTTGATATAAGCATTAACATCTCTAAAGATAGTAGGCCAATATAATCTAGATTATAAAATTTTGTATGTTATTTTATCAACACCAAAATTTCCCCCAAAATCAGAATTATGACATTTTGGATAATTTCATAAGTTTCTTTTAAAGGTACACATATTCGAATAATCAGATCCTTTCCTTGTTTATATAAAAATGGGTCATCCCAAAAATAAGTCTTGGCTTCAGAAATAAATTTTCTCTTATGTTGGTATGTCATTCCATAGGGTACAATATCACTAACAAGAAAGTTCACAATGTCGGTATACCACGAAATACACCACTCATTAATATTAAACAAATTTTCTTCTGAAAAATGTTCATTAATTTATTTTTCAAAACACAATGGTTTTTCTAACTCAAGTATGGACAAATCATCAGTAATTTGATTTTCAGTTCCCTTCTGATCTACTATTTCAAAGTCAAATTCTTGCAAAAGAAGAATCCATCTTATAAATCTAGCTTTAACATCCTACTTCTCCATTAAGTACTTAATAGCATAATGATCTGTATGCTCTACGCAAAGAGTTCCAGTTAAATATGATATAAATTTATTAAATGCATATACTATTGCTAATAACTCTTTTTTAGTTATTGTATAATTCATTTGGGTTTCATTAAGAGTTTTACTAGCATAGTAAATTACTTTGCAAATTTTATCATATCTTTGTCCTAAAACATCTCCAATAGCATAATCACTAGCATCACACATCAATTCAAAATGTTTTCCCCAAACTGGCGAAGCTATAATTAGTGAAGTGACTGATTTTTCTTTTAATGACTCAAAGGCTTTTAGGCACTCTTCATCAAAATTGAAAATTGTATCTTTCTCCAGTAAATGGTATAAAGGCTTAGTAATTTTTGAAAAGTCTTTAACATAGCGTCTGTAGAATCCAACATGCCCTAAAAAACTCCTAATTTTCCTTACATTTATTGGATAAGGTAAATTAGTAATCACTTGAATTTTAGAAGGATCTACTTCCATACCATTTTCTGATATTTAATGTCCTAATACAATTCCTTCTGCTACCATAAACTGACATTTTTTCCCAATTAAGGATTAATTTGTTTCTTCATAGTGTTTAAGAACTTTAGATAAATTTTCTAAATATGAGTTAAATGAAGTTCCAAACACTGAAAAATCATCCATGAACACTTCAATCCCTTTTTCAATTAAATCACAAAAAATTACAATCATACATCTTTGAAATGTAATAGGTGCATTACATAAAGCAAAGGGCATTCTTCTAAAGCAAATGTACTATAAGGACTGGTAAAAGTTATTTTCTCTTGATCTTCAAGAGTTATTTGAATTTGGTGATAACTAGTATATCCATCCAAAAAAACAAAAGTATTTATGCCCAGCTGATCTATCCAACATTTGATCTAGAAAGGGTAATAGAAAATGATCTTTCCTAGTGACAAGATATAATTTTCTATAATCAATGCATATTCGCCACCTTATAACTTGTCTAGTAGTTATTAATTCATTATGTTCATTAACTGTCACAAATACTCTTCCTTTATCAGAAATGTAGTGAATTGGACTAACACATACACTATCTAAAATAGGGTAGATAATTCCAGCACCTAACCACTTTAAAATTTCTTTCTTTACTACTTATTTCATAGCATGATTCAACATCCTTTGAAGATCAGCTCTGGGTTTGTAGTTCTCTTCCATATGAATTCTATGCATACAAATTGAAGGTCTGGTTCCTTTAATATCAACAATTATCCATTCAAAGGCTTTCTTAAAAATTTTCAAAAGTTTCATCAATCTTTCTTCTTCTTCCATTGTTAATTTTGAGGAAATTATAACTAGTAAAGTAGATGAATCACCTAAAAAGAAATATTTTAAATGATCAGGAAGTAACTTCAACTCAAGTTCTGAAGGTTTTTCAATTGATGGACAAAATGATTTATCTTTTTCTATCGTGTCCAAAATTTCAAATATTTCTCGAACATAATTTGAATCTTCCTTAAAAAGATCTTCAAATTGACATAATTCCTCTTCTTGCTTGTGTTCCAAATTTTTTACTTCAAATTTTTCTTCATAATTAGTTTTGAAATGACATTCATTCAGATATCTTATAACATCCATTCTATAACATTCATCATCTTTACCTTTTGTAGGATATTTCATTGATATTGAAATGTTAAAAGTAACAGTTTGATCACTAAAGCACATAATTAATTCCCCTTTCCATTGCTCTTCTTGTGGCTAGGAAAGGTCTCCCCAAAATGATAGGTATCTCTTTATCTTCCTTCATATCCAACATAATGAAATCAATAGAAAAGATAAATTGATCCACTTTCACTAGAACATCTTCTATAACAATTTTAGGGTACGTTATCGAATGACCTGCTAACTGCAGAGTTAGCATTTGGAGTTATTACTCCTAATCTCAATCTCTTAAATATTGATAATGGCATAAGGTTAATGCTTGCACCTAAATCACATAAAGCTTTCCCATAAAATATGTCTCCTATCGCACATGAAATAGTAAAGCTTCTAGAATCTTTAAGCTTTTCAGGAAGTTTTTTCTGTATAATTGCACTGCACTCCTTACTAAGTACAAGCGCCTCATTATCTTCAAACTTCCTTTTCTTGTTGAGAATATCCTTCATAAACTTTACATAGCTTGACATTTATTTTAATGCTTCAACAAATGAAAAATTAATGGTAAGCTTCTTAAAAATTTATAGAAATTTTGAAAATTGCTTATCCAACTTTTGTTGATGAAGACTTTGAGGAAATGGAGGTGGTGGTTTTTCCAAATCAAATTTTTAAGGGAGAAATAAGTCTTTCAGAATCTTTTGGAGCGTCCTTTTTTTATTCTTCAATTTATTCTCTCTCTACTTCAGTTTCTTTTTGACCCTACCTTCCAACTCTCTTCCACTTCTTAGTTGAACTGCTTTTACTTACTCTTTATCCTAGTCTGTCGGATTTGTTTCAATATTACTAAGAATTGTTCCTTGGGATCTATTACTTAATGAATTTGTGATTTGTCCAAGTTGATTCTCAATATTTTAAATTGTAGCTCATTTACTTTGTAACTGATTTCCCATTTGTAGCACCACTTTTTTTATAGATAACTTCTTCTCCTTAAATTTTGGATTACTATTGAAACCTGAAGGATAAGTAGATCTATAATTATTATTCCCTTGGTTATTCCAGTTTCCCAAAAGGTTTACTTGATTGTTCCCCAAGTGCTGATTATTATCACATGTAGTATTATTCCAATTGAAGTTGGGATGGTTCTTCCAACCTAGGTTATAATAATTTGAATATGGGTTGTTATGCTTGTTATTTATGACATTCAAAGTTTCTAATGATGCTTGAGAATCTACCATTTGACCTAATGAATTCTCTTCAATCATAGAAATTTGTTGAGAAAAAATCATTCCAAATTAGTCTAACTTCCTTGAAATTACAACAACTTGATTGGCTAACAAAGTAATGCATCAGATTCATGAATATTAGCTACTTTCTTTGGATTCACCCTATTAGAAGGCCATTGAAAATTATTGGTAGCCATTTCTTCAATTAAAGCATAAGTGTCATAAAATGGTTTTGACATCAACTAACCACCAACAGCGACATCGATAATAGATCTAAGATACCCAACTAATCCATTATAAATAGCTTTAATTATTAACCAATTTGGTATAGCATGGGGTGGACACTTTCTTAAGAGTTCTTTAAATTATTCCCATGCCTCCTAAATAGATTTCCCTTTAAACTGATTAAAAAATGTAATATCATTTCTAATCTTTGTAGTTTTTTATGGTAGAAAATATTTAGCAAGGAATTTTGTGTTAAATCACCACAAGTTCTGATAGTTCCAGGTACTAACAAATTCAACCACATCTTAGCTTTATCCCTCAGTGAGAAAAAAAATAACCTAAGTCTTATGGAATCATCTGATACCCTATCATATTTAAATATAACACATAATTCTAAAAAATTGGCAAGATGTAAATTTGGATCTTCAGTTGATGATCGCCAAACTAATTATTTAATACCATTTGGATAATAGAAGGTTTAAGTTCAAATGAATTAGCCACTACAGTAGGTTTTTGAATACTACAATGAAGTTCATCTACCATAGGGTTGGCATAATCTCGTAAAGGTCTAAATTCTTGATATATTTCAGCATTTTGATCATTTCAATTTGCCATATCTATAATTTTTTTTTAGATTTTTCAAAATTTTTAATTTTTTTTGCTTTTTCTGATTTTCTTAGCATTTCTCTCTAATTCAGAATCGTAGGGCACTAGATCTTTATAACCTGAACTATGCATACCCTAACATAAAATAAAATAAAATACACAAATATAAAATACTATAATAATATATTCCTATAATAAGTCCTAAAGTTTAAATAAGACTTTCTAAAATAGAAATCTTCTTTCAATCAATTCCTTGGCAATGACGCCAAAAACTTGATCCCGATTGTTTATATGCAACAGTATAACAATGTATTTGATTATATTTTTCACTTATATTTCATTACTTTACAATAATACAAGAACTTGATCCTAGAAAAAATAAGAATTTAACTTTTTAATTTATACATATATTGGGATACTATGCAAGTATACGTATTGTTATCATGTAATATAGAAATTTTTTATTAAGACTTGAATATTAAACCCACAGGAATTTCACAATATGCACTATTTAACAACAAACTTTTTATTTTAAAAAAACAATTACTTAAACTATAGATATTTTTATAGTAATTAAAATTCAAATCATTTTGGTATTTTTGATATTTTGACAAAACAATAAAAACTTCTAAAAAAACATGTGTTTATGAAAAAGAAAAACACTTAATATGAAATATCTTTCTCCTTGTCATGAGCCAGTAATAAGTATAAGAATTTTTTTGTGGAAGTATTCAATCTGTGTTGTGCCAAATAGGAGCAATATTATTCTTTACCCTTAGAACATTGGCTAATTTATAGTTTGAATAGTTCTGAAGACCAGCTCTCACTCTAGAGTTCCCTCAATTCCCTCCACCTTTGGCTAACATCTCGTATTAGAACCTAAAATAATAAACCTAGTTGGGGGCTTTAGCCTGTCCCTCTAAAGTCTTCTAACTCTACAACCTTCAAATATTATTTCCCTATTTATTTGCACTCAATCAGATGAACTACATTCTCATTCATACAACCTCATGTGATTCTTTCTAATTGTTGACTGAGACAATACCAACCCGGCTCTTACATATTTTCACAACAAATTTTAACATTTATATAGGCGAGATCAAGAAGTAAATGAAGTACATAGAATTAAATCATCACAACCTCCTCCGACATTAAAGATTAATACTCTCCATAACTTTCATCCAACATCTTAATTACTTATTATTTTAAGGAGAAAGATAAAGAAAACTACTCATAATCCATGAAGAAAACAAAACCACACTTTAGTTTAAAAGAAAAAATCATTTTCAAACCAACAAGAAGTCTCGATTAAAGCCAAAAGTAGCTTTAAAATAAAGATTAAAACTTATCTCAAATCCTCCACCAAACTCTTGAAGTTCCTTTGAATCCTTCTCTTTTATAACACTCTTTACTCTCACAATAAAAATAAAAAAAAGGATAAAGTAAATTTGTGGAGCCTGAAAATCTCTCCAAAAGAACTTCTCAGCACTCCCTTTTTTAAGCACACTTCTAAAAGTCTCAACTTCCTTCTTTTATAAATTTCCAAGAGGTACATTGGTAACTCCTCAAAATGTGTCCAAGATTGATATATTCTTTAAGGGATGCCTCTATTCGCAATTATTTTAATTATAATTTCATTTCTAGTTGTCATAACCACCCTCTTTAGCTAATAGGTGCCTCTAATGTCCCTTTAAAATTCAGTAAAATGAATTAAATCGTTAAATAATTGCCTCTGGCGCTTAAGCACTGGGCCCTTAGTGCTTAAGCGAGGTCTTCTATGTTTCTCCGGTGCTTAAGCGCCGGATCTGACACTTAGACACCAAAACTCTTTTGCACCATTTTTACATTTTCGCTCCAAATTTGATCATTTTTCATTCCTTTTAGCCTTTTTCACCTTTTTACTTGCAGTTGAAAGAAAAACACATAAATACCTTCCATTATAATGCAATATCTCAAAAATAGGTATAAAACTGTGACTAAAAATACTATATATTTTAGGTGTATCAAACCTCCAGCAGCAACATCTTTGATAGATCTAAAGGATCCAACTAATCCATTATAAAATGTTTAAACAATTAACCAGTATGGAAAATCATGATATTGACACTTTCTAAAGAGTTCCTTGAATCTTTCTCAAGCTTCTTAAATTGACTCCCTTTTATATTGAATAAAAGAAGTAATATCATTTCTATGTTTAACAATTTTTGAAGGTAGAAAATACTTAGCCTGAAATTTTTGTGCTAAATCTCCCCAAGTTTTAATTAAATCTAGATGCTTATGCATAGTGATTTAGTGTGGCAATTTTGCAAATATTTTTCAAAATTAAAAAATTACACATTAGAGATATATAATAAATATGCAATATAATCCCAACAAAAATACTCTTTAGGTAAATAATTTATCTTTTAAAAATCTTTTTAAACTACCAAATCCTTTATAATATCAATGCAAGTATACGTATCGCTCAAGTAATAAAAGACTCTAATGGAGTCCTAGATATCGATCCCACAGGGAAGTTGAAAAATCCTAAAGTAAATTATGAAAATTATTTTATAACAAAAACAAAAGCAAAAATAAAAGTAAAGTGCAAAGTTTGAAAATTAACTACTCAAGTGAATGCTAATTAAAATGCAGATGTAAGTCTACAGAAGTTAAACTAAATTAAATACTAAACTTTCAAAAGTAAAATTATGAAAATTAAACAAAGTTTTTGTTGAAAGTTCAAATTTAAGACAACATCCTTCCCCTTTACAATGAGTATATGGATTGTGAAGAAATTGAAATCATTTGAAAATATATATAAAAGTTGTTATGTGCCAAATATGACCAATCCTATCCCTTACCCTCTTCTGAGTGCTATAAAGAACATTGAATAATCTAGAGTTTGGTCCCTAATTTCGTGGTTAGGTTGGAAGGATATCGGCTGCAACTTCAGAGCTCCCACTACTCCCTCCTCTGAGGGCTAACTATGTTGCATTAATTTCCAATCAACTGGACAAAATTTGGGATTTAAAACTATCACATTAAAATCTCCAATTCTGCATCCAACAAAGTATATTTCCCTTATTTATTTGCACCCAATCTCATGGATGACATACTCTCCCATGAAATCAAATGTGATTCTCCTTATGTTGTAGAAATCATTTCTCATTTAAGAACATATGTCTCTCAATAAGTTTTAACATTTCAATTGGCCAGATAGAAAAATAAATGAAGATCGGAGTTGAAATCATCTTAAATTATTATCATTTAAAACCGTGGAAAACAAAAATCTATTCTTCACAAAATTATATCATAAAGTAAGGAGAAAGATAAAGAAGACTACTCAGAATTTATGAGAAGAATACGATAAAAAACATAATTCATGNTCTCAACAAGTTTTAACATTTCAATTGGCCAGATTGAAAAGTAAATGAAGATCGGAGTTCAAATCATCACAAGTTATTATCATTTAAAACTGTGGAAAAAAAATCTATTCATCACTTAACCATATCTTCACAGTAGGGAGAAGGATAACAAAGACTACTTAGAATTCATGAGAAGGATACGATAAAATATGAATTTCATTAATAAAAATAGTTTTACAAAATAAAAGAAATAAAAGACACAACTTATCTCACATTCCTTCCCAAGCAAATCCCTAGAAGTTCTCTCCAAGCCTTCTCTCTTTACAATCAGTCCTAATTCTCTCTTAGAAATGTAATGAAGAAGAAATCTCTCACCTTCCCTCTCCTCTTACAACCCTAAAAAAATCTCCTCTTCTCTGACACTATCTAACTCACACCACTTTCTCTCTCTCCCTCACGTCACACACACACAACTGAGAAGTCTTCTTCTTTTATTTTAGGCTGCCTCTTTTGGAAAAGAATTCAAAATTCCCTCCAAAAGTCAACTCTTTTGAATTCAAAAGATGTGTCATTTGATCCAAGAGTCATATCCTTTCATAAAAGAACCTTCCAAAGTGTCTAGATGCATTGAATTACTCCAAGAGGTGTGTAGAACAAGTTTCCTTTGAAATTTGCACAAAAATTTATCTTGAATCGCCTTAATTTGAAAAAGTCATCCATGGCGCATCATGTGCCGATATGGTGCATCATGCGCCAGTTGTCTAGATTTTGGCGCATGCTGCGTCGATCTGGCGCATGATGCGCCAAAATCCAAAATTGGCTCTTTTTGCTAAAAAAATTGTACTTTTTTTGTCATTATTGCTCCAAATGCCTAAAAATGATATATCTGCAACAAAAACATAAAAATACCCTTCTTTAAAGTGCAATATCACAAAAAATAAACATAAAATAAGTATTTAAAACAACATATTATTTTAGTGTATCAACCTTCTAAGCCACAATTTGGGTTAAATGTCCTTTTGCATATACTTAGAGGTACAAATATCTCACAGCTCGTATAGGTGTAGTTCTTATAACTCTAGATCTGGTTAGAATCTATATGGTATCTTACTGTTATCCATTCTTCCCAATGTAACCGAGACTCTGTGGCGTGACACTTCGGGAATGCAGTGTTTTGTCAGGTCTGCTTTATTTCCTTTCAGAATCAACACTGAACCAACCGACAGTGGAATTCAAACTAAACCTCTAAATTCGTTGGGTCCAACAATATCTATCTCCTTTCCAAATAGTATGTTGATCTTACTCATGACAAATACTATACAAAAAGGTCCAACAAAGTCATGGTGATCGATGTGGGGAGGTATGCAATCCCCTTCTCCGTAGATGTTGGTGATGCAGCTATTCAGGATACACTCCACTGGCAATACGCTTTATCTTAACATTCTCTTAATCATGCACTTTATTGTGAATGACAAAAGATTCACCTCGTTGTACCTTAAGATCCCCGCAGGTGGAAAGGGTTCCCTTGTCTGCCCTCAACAAAATTATAGCAACATCCACATTGGATAGTAATTTTGCCTTTTCCCCGCATCTATTATTGTGGCTCAGCATATGCCTTCTTCCTCAGTAATCTGGCTTGGCCTTTGTCTCTGATCGATGATATTATGTAGAATATTTATTTTGTTGTTTTCTAAGAATACTCCCAATCCTTCTAGGATATTAACAAATTTTTCTTGAATTTTCTCATAATATTCAAACTCTTGCTACCAGACCCTACTCATCCTTTCTAACTCTACTATAGGAATCCACTGCAAACATCAGGGTTGCTCTTCTATCTCATCCTCTTGAGGAATCCATGATGATGGCGGCTCTGTAAATTGCAGTATATATGGCTCGACCTCTAGGTGGTCTGCATTTTTGAACTTCATGTTCGTGGCTGTATATTCTTCAAACATCTCATACCTCTTTAGGAGAAGGATGTTACACTCTGCGCATTATGCAAATGCTCCTGTTGATGGTGTCCTTCTCAAGATTTTTGCATTACACATGGGGCATCCCGCACAAAGCTCATTGGAGATATCTGAATATGCAGGCTCTGTAAATGTTTCTGGCTTCTCTTCTATAATTGGTGGACTAGTGGAAGTTTCCTTCATATCTGGGTCATGGATTTCTTCTTCATGAATCAAAGTAAGCATTACAGGTACTTCCTTGGTACGTCTCTTTTCCAGTCACTCTAAGGCTTTGTGCTTTCCATAGTTGGCATTCCTGCGCTACATCCATCTGAGTGGTGCATCAGGAACCCTTTCTTCATTGGCATCGACCAAGTCTCCCGTCGGCGTGATGATCATTGACTGCAATTGGCTAGTCACCTTCATCGGGTATTATATTCCCTCAGATTTCTTCCTCTTAAGTTAGGAGTTGTCCCTGAAACTGATTTTGAGTACTGAAGGAAGTCCGTCTACTTCACGATGGCTAACACCGTCCATCATGGGGCCTTCATAGTCTATGTTGACTTGACCATAGTCCAAGTAAAAACTCACAATGCCACCATGGGTTGCCTTTTCTTTGTCAAGTGCGAGCTTTACGCCAACTTAAAAAGCAAAGATCAGCCTCTGACCTGACATTTTTATGTAAAAGATAGGAAAATTTCAGCGCATCGAAATTCAAGAAACAAACAAGAACAAAAACAAGTTATCATTAAGTTGATTTTAGTATCATACAGATGCAAGTATTTTATTTAATTTTATTTGGTGAAATTCAAAATTTAGAGTAAAATTTAATAGTACAAATTAAAATTTTATTTTATTATAATTGATCTTATTACAAAATTTTGGATCCAGTCACCGATGCTTGCCAAATTGCCATCCCAAGGACAAGTATCACTTTCAAAATGTCATCCCAAAGGACATTAAGTTGTATAATAGTTCTTCAAATATTGCCCATTGACCGGTAGCATGGGCCTTTCACTCTGAAAATCCATTAACTTATAGGATCCTTCTAAAAAGTCCTTCTCCATGACAAAAGGTCCCTCCCAAGTTGGGATAAATTTTCTACCCATCTTGTGGTGTGTGAGGATAGGTCTCCTGAGGACTAGTATGAGTTCACCGACATTGAACGTCCTTGGGCGGACCAATTTATTGTGAGCCCGGATCATCTTTGCTTGATAGAGTTCTTGTCATAGGTCTCCTGAGGACTAGTATAAGTTAACCAACATTCAGATGTTGGTGCAAGACCACTCCATGCACTTGTCATAGGTGACACTTTCTAGTTGTATCCATGCAATCTATCAACATCGCTGACCAATAATATCCGAGCCTCTTAATTTTCATCTTCATCTTCAGCCCTGACTGGTGAGTATCACACAATCCGATGTATACTTATTTAACGATATCTTGTGCTTTTGCTCTACGTAGACATTGCAGTCACATCTGATTGAATGACCTTCTATAGAGGACATTACCTACCAAAGCATACGACATAGCTCTTCTCGTGATATGATATGCTTCTGACTTGTCATCTGGTAGTCGCCATGTTTGCAAATATTCTATTAATGGCATGCGCCAATCTTCAGTATTGTCTGCTATTGTAGTTATTAACCCTTCTTCTTTTCTAAACTTGCATAGACTATCAAGGTTGATATTTAACAAAACATGGCATATTTGCATTATAATATCAACGGAATCCTCCGGTGGACACGCCAATTCCTTAGCAAGTTTGGCTAAAGCATCGGCATGGGTCTTATCTCCTCGAGGAATCCTATATAGAGTTATTCTGGGAATCTATTCTAATAAATTCATTGTATATTGGTGGTATTCTATTAATATTGGCTTCGGAATCTTGTATTGGTGGGCAATTTGTTGAATGATGAGTTACGAGTCGTTGTAGATGGTAATGTCTGTTATGTCCATTGAAATTGTAAATTCTAATCCGGTAATCAAAGCTTCATATTCTATCTCATTATTTGTGCACATCTCTAACAAGTGGTAGGAAAACCTTAACATTCCCTAGTTTGGTGTAACAAAAATTAGATTGATTCTTGCTTTCCTCTGTATGACTGTTTGTAATCCTTTATCCATTTTGGCTGACGAAGCTCCATCAAAATACATCTTCCAATGTATGGAACTGGACAGGTTCACTTGAACCATCAACTCATCTGGTTGATCATAGTTGAGAAGGGACCTAGCTGGAAGCCAGTGTGCTGCATTGAACTACTAAAATCTGCCCTTCATAGCGCGAAGGGTACAAAATTTATGTTGAATTGCAATAAAATCATCGATCACCTTAATAATTATCCAGAAAGTGTTGGTTAGGTCATCAAATATTGCAACGGATTAACTTTCTAAATAAGGGCGATCTTATGAGAGAGCATGTAATGGCTCGGCTTTTGGGCAGCAAAAAACTAAAGTTCGAGAGTGCTTCACAATAAAAAGATAAATTATCTTCATCGGTATTAGACATCGCCTCAAGTAGTAGAGTTACTAAGGAATCTCTCTTAATGACACCTCCTATTTTGGCAGCCCCTATCCCGGAAAAGGTTTTCCCCGGATAGGAGCTACTAAAATAGGAGGTGTCGTTAAATACTACTTAATGTCCTCTCATACACCAAAAATATATGTATTTTTAGACCCAAATTTTATACTTATTTTTTGTGATATTGCACTTTAATGGAAAGTATTTTTCATGTTTTATTGCAGGTTGTTGAATTTTAGGACTTGGAGCAAAAAGGAAGAAAAAAGGATGAAATTTGGAGTCAAAATGGAATTTTTTAAAAATTTTTCAGTGTCGACGGTCCCATTTGACAAAACTCAGATTTAATTAAATGACCTATGGCGCCGACGGTGCCAGTGTCGGTGCAGGCCCTGTTTATAGAAAATTCAACAAATTTGGACACTTTTTAAAGAGTTTTTGGATGCAACTATTGGAGAACCAACCCTAGGCTCTATTTAGAGCTAAAATTGACAAGAAAAGGCCCCCTTCGCATCTCTTCGCGCTCCTCCACTCACTCAGATTTTTTCTTCACAAGCCTACCCACTTTACTTCCTTCCACACCATTCCACACCCTTAGTTAGTTATTTTATTTATAGTTTTGAGTTTGTGTGGTGATTTTAGGTGTAAATTTTTCTCTAAGAAAGTGTTGGAGAGGAAGAGAAGTGAGAGATTTCTTCTTCCTACATTTCCTAAGAGAGGCTACAAGGGATTTTCTTTGATAAAGAGTTTCAGATAAGTGTTATTTATATTATTATTGTATGAACTTTCTTTTATATATGAAATTTGTGTTTTGTTGTATCTTTCTCATCAAGTCTGAGTAGTTTCCTTTTATCTTTCTTCTTACTCTAAGATATGGTGAAATGAAGAGATAATTTGGATGTGTCAATTTTAAAATATAAAATAAATTATGATGGTTTTTTAACTTCACTCTTAATTTACTTTTCGATCTAGCCAATTGAACTATTAAAATATGTTGTGAAACATATGATTCGGGAAATAAAGTATGAGTTCTACAAAAGAGTAAGAATCATATTTAAGTTCATGAAAGAGTATTTCGTTCATGGAATTAAGTGCAAATAAATAGAGAAATATACATTGTTGGGTGTAGAATTAAAGATTTTTAGGGTGACAGACTGAATTCATTAATTTGATCTTAGTGTTTAAGAACTAAAGCGAGAGTTAGCCTTCAACGGAAGGGAAGTGGGAGCTCTGGAGTAGGAGCCAGTATCTTTTTAGCTTAGAGGGACTAAACCTAAGATTAGCCAATGATTTTCTATAAAACTGAATCAAGATAGAGAATTAAAATTACTCCTATTTGGCACAATACAAATTTAAACCATTTATCTCATCTCATTTCACTAAAAAGCTCATTGTAGTGGGAAATACGCATTTTCATATAAGAAAACTTCATCACATAAACATAGTTTCATAGTTATTATTTTGAACTCTGCATTTAAATTCTACTAGTAGTTAATAATTTAGCTTTGATAGTATCTTAAACATTCAAAATTAGTGACAGTAATTTCATTTTACTTTTGTAAATTTTGTAGTTAATTTATCACTTCAAATTTAAACCTTCCTCATGAGATTGATATTTGGGACTTAAAATATTACTTGATAATGATATGCATACTTGTGTAGAATACAACATTAAGTGCTTATCGTTATTATTCAAAAAATACCACATCAAGTTTTTGGCATCGTTGCAAAGTGGAGTCAACTTTATAAACTTTACACAATTACATTTCCATTGGGGAAGGTAACGGTATATTAAATAGATTTCATAAATTAAAAATTTAAGAGATAAAAAAATTAAAATTATATATATATATATATATATATATAAAATAAAAAATAAAAAAAATATAACTATATATTTAAGAGTATTTTTAAGAATTTTTTCTTTGCTTATTATATTTTCTTATGTGAAATATTGGATCTGAATGTTAAGTACCTTACGATTTTGAATTAGAACGTACTATTAGAAAAATTTGAAAACAACTAAAAGAAATTAAATTTTTGAATAAAATGGCGAATAACTTAGATAATTAAATAAATGAAAATCGATAAAGACCTTTAAAAGATTATGCTAATCCAACAGCAGATGAATTTCACTTAACTATTAAAAATCTTGATGTTGTTGTTAATTCATTTGAGCTTTAACATGATATTATCCAAATGATACAAAATAATCAGTTTGGAGGAACACCTATTGAAGATCCTAACTTAGATATTGCTAGTTTTCTTGAGATTTATGCTACTTTTAAATATGATAGAGTGTCTAATTATGTTGTTAGTCTTAGAATTTTTCCTTTTTCATTAAGGTATAAAGCCAAAGCTTGGTCAAACTCATTAGCACCTGGATCTATCAGAACTTGGGGAGAACTATCACAAAAATTCTTTCTAAATATTTTCCACCCTAAAAAACCGCTAAGCTTAGAAACAATATTACATCTTTTTGTCAGTTTGAAAGGAAATCGATATATGAAGCCTGAGAAAGATTTAAGGATCTCTTTAGAAAATGTCCACACCACGCTTTACCAGATTGATTAATAATTTATACTTTTTACAATGGATTAGTAGGATCACTTAGTTCTATTATAGATGCTGCTGTAGGTGGATCTTTAATATCAAAATCTTTTGATGAAGCATACTCTTGAATAGAAGAAATGACTACTAATAATTTTCAATGGCTCTCTAAACGGGTAAATCCTAAGAGAGTAGCTAGTATTCATGAACCTTATGCAATGTCTATTTTAGCATCTCAAATTGCTGCTATATCAAAAAAGATAGATCAAATTGGAGTGAACTATTCTCAAATAGCACTAGTATTAGATGAAAATTAACTCGGAAAGATAATTGATACTCAATTATCTTATAAAACTTTGAATACTATTAATAATCAAAATAACAATCCTTATTCTAACTTTTACCATCCTGGATGGAAAAATCACCCTAATTTTAGTTAGAATAATTATAACAATTCAATGAATCCCTCAAGAAATTTAAATAATCAAGGAATCCTACTTATCGGCCTTATTATCCTCCTAGATTTAACTCTAAAACTAACCCAAAAGTTAAGGAAAAGAAGTTAACGATAGAAGAGGTAATGTTGAATATGGGAAATCAATATATAAAATCAAGGGGCTGCTATTAGAAATATTGAAAATCAATTAGGACATATTGCTACTGGACTTAGTAACAGACCTTCAGGAAATCTTCTGAGTACGGTGGAAGTTAATGCCAAAGATAAAAATAAGGAACAAATTAAAGTAATTCAATTATGAAGTAGAAAAGAAGTTAAAAGAAGAATCCAAAGAGAAACTAAAGTTGATGAGGAGAAGGAAGAGATGGAAAGTGACCATAATGAAAATGAACAATACAAGTTCCTTTAGAAAAACCAGTACCTCCATTTACTCAACGACTAAAATAGAAGAATAAAGATAAACAATTTACAAAATTTTTGGAAATCCTTAAAAAATTAACGATAAACATTCCTTTCATTGAGGCTTTGGAACAAATGCCAAGTTATGTGAAATTTGTGAAAGATATACTAAACAAGAAAAGGAAGTTTGCAGATCATGAGACTGTTGCACTTAGTGAAGAGTGTAGCGCTATTATCCAAAAAAAGTTTCCTAAAAAGTTAAAAGGTCCTGTTGTTTTACTATACCTTATGCAATTGGTGAAAAGTTTTATGGAAAAGCCTTGTGTAATTTAAAAGCAAGTATCAATCTTATGCCTCTATCAATTTTTAAACGTTTAAATTTAGAATAGATTTCCCCTATTACTGTAATTCTTCAGTTAGTTGATCGATTAATCACTTATCCTAAAGAAGTTATAGAAGATCTATTAGTAAAAGTGGATAAAGTTATTTTCTCTGTAGGCTTTATAGTATTAGATATGGAGGAAGATAAAGAGATTCCTATTATTTTTGGGAGACCATTTCTTGCAATAAGGAGAGCTGTGATAGATGTGCAAAAATGAGAATTAATAATGAGAGTTAATGATCTAGAAGTAAAATTTAATATTTCAAAATCTATGAAATATCCTACAATAGAAAGAGATAATGAATGTTTTAGGATGGAAGTTACTGATTATCTAAGTAATGAGCAATTTATGAAAGAGTTTAAAGAAAAATTAAAGCAAGAAGAATTTAGTGAAAATGTGGATGAAATAAAAGAAGAAAATTTAGATTATATTCAGGACAAATTTGAAACTTTAAATTTGTTGGAAAATGATAATAAAAATCTTATTCCTTCAAGTATTAAACCACATGATATTGAACTGAAAGTATTACCTGCTCATTTAAAATATGTATTTTTAGGAGATTCATCTACATTGCCTATTATTGTATCTTCTAAGTTAACTGAAATTCAAGAACAAAAATTAATAAAAATGTTAAAAAGATAGAAAAAGGCTTTTGGATAGACTTTAACAGATATTAAATGAATTAGTCCTTCAATTTGTAAGCACAAAATTTTATTAGATGAACAATACGAACCTAATGCTAATCCTTAGAGGAGATTAAACTTAATAATGAAAGTAGTTGTTAAAAAAGAAATTTTAAAATGGTTCAATGTTGAAATTGTATATCCTATTTCAGACAGCGCTTGGATGAGCCCAATTCACTATGTTCCAAAGAAAGGAAGAGTGACCGTTAAAGTAAATGAGAAAAATGAATTAATTCTAATAAAACAAGTTAGTGGTTGGCGAATTTGTATAGACTATAGAAAATTAAACTTGGCCGACAGAAAAGATCACTTTCCTTTACCATTTCTAGATCAAATGTTGAATAGATTGACTAGAAATAAATATTATTATTTTTTAGATGGATATATCAGTTATCATCAAATTTCAATTGCTCTTTAGGATCAATAAAGGACAACATTTAGAAACCCTTATGGAACATTTGCTATTTCTAGAATGTCTTTTGGACTATGCAATGCACTTGCAACATTTCAAAGATGTATGATGTCAATATTTAGTAATTTGATTGAGCATGGAATGGAAGTATTTATGGATGATTTCTTTGTGTTCGGGACTTCATTTGAATTATGCTTAAATAATTTAGAAAAATTTCTAGAATTATGTGAAAAAATCAACCTAATACTAAGTTGGGAAAAACGCCAATTTATGGTTGCAGGATGAATTGTACTTGAGCATAAAATTTCTGAAAAATGACATGGAAGCAGGTCCTGCAAAAGTTCAAGTTTTTGAAAAATTACCACCACCAACTACAGTCAGAGGGGTAAGAAGTTTTTCAGGACATGCTAATTTCTACAGATGTTATATAAAGAATTTTTCAAAAATAACTAAGCCATTATGCCAACTTTTAGAAAAAGATTTAAAATTTGAATTTAATGGGGAATGCAAAACAACATTTGAATTATTGAAAGAGAAGTTAATCACTACACCTATAATAGTTTCACCTAATTAGGAAAACCATTTGGAATAATGTGCGATGCGAGTGATTATGCTATTGGAGCTGTTTTAGGACAAAGGCACAACAAAATTTTTAAAGTAATATATTATACTAGTAAAACTCTAAATGATGCTCAAATTAACTACACTACTACTGAAAGAGAGTTATTTGCTATTGTCAATGCCTTTGATAAATTTAGACCTTACTTAAGTGGAACTAAATGTATAGTGCATACAGATCATTCTGCTATTAAATATTTAATGCACAAGAAGGATGCTAAACCAATGATAATTAGATGGATACTTCTATTGCAAGAGTTCAATTTTTCTGTAGTTGATAGAAAAGAAAATGATAATCAAATAGCTAATCATTTGTCTAGACTAGAAAAAGAAATATTAAATAATTTTTTGNATAAAAAAAATATAACTATATATTTAAGAGTATTTTTAAGAATTTTTTCTTTGCTTATTATATTTGTTTATGTGAAATATTGGATGAGAAGGTTTAGTACCTTACGATTCAGAATTACAACGTAATATTAGAAAAATTTGAAAATAAAAAAAAAAGATTTTAAAAATTTGAACAAAATGGCGAATAACTTAGATAATCAAATAAATGAAAATCGACAAAGACCTTTAAAAGATTGTGCTAATCCAACAGTAGATGAACTTCACTTAAATATTCAAAATTCTGATGTTGCTGCTAATTCATTTGAGCTTAAACCTGCTATTATCCAAATGGTACAAAATAATCAGCTAGGAGGAACACCTACTGAAGATTCTAACTTACATCTTACTAGTTTTCTTAAAATTTGTGCTACTTTTAAATATGACGGAGTGTCAAATGATGTTGTTATGCTTAAACTTTTTCCTTTTCATTAAGGGATTCTTGAAATATGTGCTACTTTTAAATATAATGGAGTGTCTAATGATGATGTCAGGCTTAGAAATTTTCCTTTTTATTTAAGGGACAAAGCTTAAAGCTTGGTTAAATTCATTAGCACCTGGATCTATCAGAACTTGGGGAGAACTATCATAAAAAGTCTTGGCTAAATATTTTCCACCCTAAAAAACCGCTAAGCTTAGAAACGATATTACATCTTTTTATCAGTTTGAAGGGGAATCGATATATGAAGCCTTGGAAAGTTTTAATAATCTCCTTAGAAAATGTTCACACCATGTTTTATCAGATTGGATAATAATTCAAACTTTTTACAATTGATTAGTAGGATCACTTAGATCTATTATAGATGCTGCTGCAGGAGGATCTCTAATGTCAAAATCTTTTGATGAAGCATACTCTCTAATAAAAGTAATGCCTACTAAAAATTTTCAATGACCCTCTGAACGGGTAAATCTTGAGAGAGTAGCTAGTATTCATGAATCTAATGGAATGTCTATTTTAGCATCTCAAATTGCTGCTATATTGAAAAAGATTGATCAAATTGGAGTGAACTATTCTCAAATACCACCAGTATTAGAGGAAAATTTGCTAGGATAGATAATTGACACTCAATCATCTTATGAAACTTTGAATGTTATTAATAATTGAAATAATAATCCCTATTCTAATTATTACAACTCTGGATGGCAAAATCACCGTAATTTTAGTTAGAATACTTATAAAAATTCCTCAGGAAATTTAAATAATCAACGAAATCCTAATTATCAAACTTATTATCTTCTTGGAATTAACTCTAACCCTAACCCACAAGTTAAGGAAAAGAAGTTGACGATGGAAGAGGTAATGTTGAATACTAGAAATCAAATACAAAATCAACGGGCTGCTATTAGAAATATTGAAAATCAATTAGGACATATTGCTACTGCACTTAGTAATAAACCTTTAGAAAATCTTCCGAGTACTGTGGAAGTTAATCCAAAAGATTAAAATAAGCATCAAATTAAAGAAATTCAATTACAAAGTGGAAAAGAAGTTGAAATAAGAATCTAAAGAGAGACTGAAGTTGATGAGGAGAAGGAAGAATTTGAAAGTGACCATAATGAAAATGAACAAACACAAGTTCCATTAGAAAAACCACTACCTCCATTTCCTCAACGATTGAAGCAGAAGAATAAAGACAAATAATTTACAAAATTTTTGGAAATGCTTAAGAAGTTAATGATAAACATTCCTTTCATTGAAGCTTTGGAATAAATGCCAAGTTATGAGAAATTTATGAAAGATATACTAAATAAGAAAAGGAAGTTTGCAGATCATCAGACCATTGCACTCAGTGAAGAGTGTAGCATTATTATTCAGAAAAAGCCTCCAAAAAGTTAAAAGAACCTGATAGTTTTACTATACCTTGTGCAATTGGTGAAAAGTTTTATGAAAAAGCTCTATGTGATTTAAGAGTGAGTATCAATCTTATGCCTCTATCAATCTTTAAACATTTAGATTTAGGAGAGATTTCCCCTACTACTGTAACTTCTTAGTTAGTTGATCGATCAATAACTTATCCTAAAAGAGTTATAGAAGATGTATTAATAAAAGTGGATAAATTTATTTTCCCTGTAGACTTTATAGTATTAGATATAGAGGACGATAAAGAGATTCCCATTATTTTGGAGAAACCATTTCTTGCAACAGGGAGAGTTGTGATAGATATGCAAAAAGGAGAATTAATAATGAGAACTAATGATCATGAAGTAACATTTAATATTGCAAAAGCTATAAAATATCCTGCAATAAAAAAAGACAATGAATGTTTTAGGATGAAAGTTACTGATTATCTAAGTAATAAGCAATTTAAAAAAGAGATTAAAGAAAAATTAAGGTAAGAATAATTTAGTGAAAATGAGAATGAAATAAAAGAAGAGAATTTAGATTATATTCAAGACAAATTTGAAACTTTAGATTTGTTGGAAAATTATAATAAAAATCTTATTCCTTCAAGTATTAAACCACCTGAACTTGAACTAAAAGTATTACCTACCCATTTAAAATATGTGGTTTTAGGAGATTCATCTACATTGTTTTTTATTGTATCTTTTGAGTTATCAAAAATTCAAGAACAACAATTAATAGAAATGTTAAAAAGATATAAAAAGGCTTTTGGATGGACTTTAGCAGATATTAAAGGAAACAGACCTTCAATTTGTATGCACAGAATTCTATTAGATGAACAGTATGAACCTAAAGCTGATCCTCGGAGAAGATTAAACCCAATAATGAAAGAAGTTGTTAAAAAATAAATTTTAAAATGGTTAGATGTTGGAATTATATATCTCATTTCAGACAGTGTTTTGGTAAGCCCAATTCACGGTGTTCCAAAGAAAGGAGGGGTGATCGTTGAAGTAAATGAGAAAAATGAATTAATTCCAATAAGATAAGTTACTGGTGAGAAAATTTGTATTGAATATAGAAAATTAAACATGGCCACAAGGAAAGATCACTCCTCTTTACCCTTTCTAGACCAAATATTGGATAGATTGGCTGAAAATAAATATTATTTCTTTTTAGATGGATATACAGGTTATCATCAAATTCCAATTGCTCCTAAGGATTAAGCGAAGACAACTTTTACAAACTCTTATGGAACATTTGCTTTTTATAGAATGTCTTTTGGACTGTGTGATGCACCTGCGATATTTCAAAGATGTATGATGTCATTTTTTAATAATTTGATTGAACATGGAATGCCGAGAGTAATTATTACAGATACAGGATCCCATTTTAGGAATAAGGGAATCGATAAATTGATTAAAAAATATGATATTATACATAGATTATCTATTGTTTATCATCCTCAAACTACTGGTCTAGCAGAAATATCAAATTGTGAAAAAAAATTAATTTTAGAAAAAGTTGTAAATCCTTATAAATTGGATTGGACTTCAAGATTAAATATTGCATCATGGGCATTCATAATTGCTTATAAGCCTCTTATAGAAATGTCCTTATATAGATTTATTTTTGGAAAAAACATGTCACTTACCAGTAGAATTGGAGCATAAAGCATTTTGGGATATTAAAAAATTTAATTTTAATCAAAAAGATGCTGGTAAAAAAAGATTATTGCAACTCAATGAACTTGAGAAAATTAGAAATGAAGCATGTGATAATGCAAAAATTTTTAAAGAGAAAATAAAAATATGGCATGATTGGAAGATTATTAAGAAGTTTGAATTTGAACAAGAAGTTTTATAATATAACACAAGATTGACAATATTTCCAGGAAAACTGAAATCCAGATGGTTAGGACCATTTAAAGTTATAAAAGTCCATCATTATGGAACTATTGTAATTAAACATGCTAAAATTGGAAAGATATTTAAAGTTAATGAGCATTGATTGAAACATTTTTATGAAGGATACATACCAGAATTTAAGGAAATTTTAATGTTAAGTCAACCCGATTAAATAAATGGTACTTCGGGTTGACGACGTTAAACCAAGTGCTTTGTGGGAGGCAACCTATATGTATATATATATATATATATATATATATATAAAGAGATGGGTTTTCGGCTAGGGTTCCTTCCTCCTCTGGCATTTTCGGCGACAATGGTTTCCCATCTACCTGCCTTGCGATTTCGAGGTGATTTCTCCCAAATCTCTCCGATTTCTCTCGATTTGAGGCTTTTTTGAGGGTTTGCTCTTCTATTCTTCAATTTTTGAGTTTTGTTTTGCTACATCTTGGTTTCTCGAGCATGTTATGGCCCCTACTTTTGCTAAAGCTGTTGCAGGAACTCATGTTTCCTCCAAGGCGATGAGTAATAATTTGTTTTTTCTTACTTCGTTCTATGAATCTCTTGTTTTAGGAGGTGAGTATAATTTTAGTACGAAATCCAGAAAAAATGGGGGCAAACTTGCTTTATATTTGTCCGATCCAGAGAACTCAACACTTGCTTCATCTTGTCTTTTAAATTTAGTTGGAAAATTTTTATATGGACATCCTAAGATCGATTTTATTTGCAAACATTTTGAACTCATGAATCTTGTTGGAAGTTGTAAAGTTGGCCTTTTGGATGGCTGACACATTTTGATTCAGCTTTCGAGTGAAGAAGATTATGCTAGAATTTTTGTTATCACTTTATGCGGTTTGATGATATTTTTATGAAGGTTCTTAAGTGCTCAGTTGATTTTAATGTGAAGGCTGAGCTCCCTATCATCCTTGTATGGTTCTGTTTACCGGGATTGAAAGTTCATCTTTTTAATCATGAAATTTTGTTCTCTATTGCTACGATGTTTGGCAAACCATTATAATTAGATGCTCCTACTTTCAATTTATCTAGACCTTACATGGCTAGAATTTTGATTGAGTGTGATGTCACTTTGCCTCCCCCTGAGGTGGTCTGGATTGGATCTGCCCACAATGGTTATTGGCAGCAGGTACAGTTGGAACAACACCCTCATTACTGTGGTCATTATAGAATGTTTGGTCATGATTCAGTTCATTGTTTCCATCTTCACCCGGAATTACAGAAAAGAAATGGTTTTCTCTCCACTATTATCACTTGTTCCATTGGATGATTACTATTTGCTTGATAAGCCTTTTGATGGCCTTTGGTGGAAAGGTGTCGATGTATGTTTATGCAGGTTGAACACCGTTTCTTTGCTAAAGCTATTTTAACTTTTTATATACAACTCGACTCGGGATAGATGGGTAGCTTCTCAATTTTTCAACCTTCAATCCAACTGATTTGTTGTCTTATTTTCTATAATACAAGTTCAGGCTCTCTTGGATATACTTTGGTTGGAGATACATGTATACTATATTGGGTATACCTTCATTTCTTAAGTTTTAATTTTTGTTTTTTGAGTTGGATGTTAGTTATTATCATTTTTATTAGAGCTAGGGAACCCCCTAGCGAGTGCGTCATGTATGGCTTTGTTATTTTGGAGGGGGGTCCCCTCCCTACCCAACTTCTTGTACCCTTTTTTGAGATTAACGCGTAAGGAGCCATATAACGCTCTTTCTTTTATATATATAT
>JXCR01122623.1:5092-28844 GCA_002079205.1 Phalaenopsis hybrid cultivar | reverse complement strand
ATATATATATATATTACTATGTTGTTCAATAAGTATATTTATATATGAGAAAATAATAATATTTTTGAATCCTACACAATTTTATATATCATAAATTAAGACAAATATTGGTATTGGAGGAAAATTTGGAATCAAATTGAACAGAAAAATTTAAGACGCAAAATTTGGCCTCTGGCGCCCGCCTAATGGACCATGGCACTGACAGCGCCATCGGGAGCGCCGACGGCGTCCCAAGCAGTTTCGTGCCTCTAGAGTGAATTCGGCGGACATTGGCGGGATTTCGCTCTTCAATAACTGTTGAGAGGCTTTTTTAAAGTTCTAAAAACTGCCTTAGACGTCAAGAAACTTCTATTAAAAACTGCCTCTAGAGTGACTTCCTAATTTCAAATTTCATGGCTTCTAATTCCAGAAATACTTCAAGTTATGGAGTTTTTAATAGAAGAAAGTTTATCAGTTTTAACGCACAGAGATTATACAATAAAGTTATCACGAAAAAGATACTTATCAAAGGGAGAGGCTTTGTCAATCATGGATTGAGTAATCCAAGTTCACAAATTGAGAAAATAATTGTGCAGAGGCGTTGGGAAGTTCTGTGCTACACTACCACTGCAGTTGTAGTACTAGTAGTAAAGGAATTCTATGCTAACTTACATGGAATTACCCAAGGAGTCATCTTCATTCGAGGTAAGGCTGTATCATTTACTCTAGCTCAAATTAATGATTTTTATATGATAGAAAACATTCCAATCTGTCATTATACAAATTTTATCCCAATGAGAGATATGATGCAAGATGTATATAATTTTTTGACGGATGAAAATGATAATTAGGTAATCAGAGATGAGTGATACATTAATTTTTTTGCTTTGTTGCTTAATCCAATATCAAAATAATGGCATTTCTTCATATCAGAGAAACTATTACCTACAATGAAGATTAATAGAGTTACAAGAGAGTGTCATTTTAAACTATTGCATTCAGATGGAAAAACCCATTGATGTGGGGTTGATTATTTTCAAATTGGTTATGGGTATTATTATGAATGGGATAATATATGGACTTGGGCATCCTTCCATAATTTTCCTACTTTGTAATCAATCTCAAGTTCTATATAAAAGTTGGGAGAAAGTTTTATTACCTTGGGAGCCCATGATTTTGATTGATAAAAATTATATTGGGAATGGAAATGAAGCAATAGATATTATCATGGATCATTCATCACATGCTTCAACATCATTGATGCCACAAATAGTTGGAAGTTCAATAGCTTTGGAGAACAAAATAAAGAAAATAGAAAGAGAACTTCACAGTATTACGAATGCAATAAGAAATCTTAACTATCTTTTTGATCACCTAGATTGGAGGATGAAGGAGAAATTTGATCATGCTGGGACAATTAAAGCAGGGTTGTTGCAGATGTTCAAGAAAAAATGGATGGATCGATGAAAGTTTGACATATCAATTCCCGTACCAACCCTTCTACAATTTGTATGTCCATTACCTGTCTATGAGAGATATTAGAGGAGGAGAAAGTACTGAAGATGAGGTAGAATAATTTAAGGTGGACTCTCTACTACTTTAAAATACATATGTTTTTAATGTAATAGTGTAGATTTGATTTACATTACTTTGCTTTAGAACTCTATTGACTTTGATTGTGTATAGTTTTGTGTCAGCGTTCTAGTGTTGTGGCTTGATTTCAACCCTGATTTATAATTTAGTTTGATTTAAAACTGTGGGAGTGTGATTAGAAAAATGTATTTGTAAAAAGTATATTTTAATATATAAAAGTTAGTTTGTGTTGTTTGTGAAAAAACTTTTTTGTGAATTATCTTAAGATTAAAATTAATGTTTAAAAATACTAAATAGACTTTGGAGTAAATTGAAATAAAATTGAAATTTAAAATAAAAATATAGAAAAATAATTTTTTTTTCCACTGGAGCCGACGACACCGACATTGGCGCCGACAGCGCCCTCAACCCGAAAACTACCCAAACCCCTTATAATTCATGATTTGCACAGTAAAAACACAATTTTTACCCTTTAAGTCACCTTTAACCTCCGGTTTTTACACCTAGGGCTTGTTATTGCTCGGATTTGAGGCGATTTTAAGGCAACAAAGTTTGGATTTCATCTTCTATAGGTAAGAGCTACACTTTGAACTTAAAATTTTTTTCTTTTCACCAAGGATTTATCTTACATTGCCGAAATCTAAAATTTTGAAAAATTCTTGGAAGATTTTTGAGAAAATCCTTTGGTGAAGAACTCTTACTTAGTAGATTTAAGTTTAAAACATTTCACATTGTGATTTTCGGAATTTTTTGAAATTTATTTGGATTTTCTCAAATTTTCTTAGATTTACCATGACACCTAAAATGAGGAAAGGAAAGATAAAGGTAGATTTTGATGATCAAAGGTTTGTCAACAACAAGGCCAACATTTGCTCAATAGTCTACTTACAACTAAAAAAGTGATTCCGGATCGAGGATTTAAAAATCCGAGAGGAGAAGTCGAGTAATTGATAAATGCTCGGCAAAGGGAGAATTTTTGCTACTTTACTGCTGAGGCTATTATTAGTGTAGTGATGGAGTTCTATGCCAATTTTAAAGAGACTTTTGAAGACTATGTTTTTCTTCATGGGAAAATCGTGGAGTTTACTCCAAGGAAGATTAATGAATTTTATCAGTTAGAAGATGTGTATAGCTACCAATATAAATTGTTTTCTGCTACAAATGAGGCCTTGGATGAAGTTATTTCTTTTCTTACGGATGGAAGAGGAACTTGGAAAGTGAAGTATGGTGTTACGGTAAACTTTCCTCTTTCTATGTTAAATGTAGTATCTAAGGCCTATCACTAATTTATTTCTGGAAGAATAATACCAACAAATCATCATAGTGAGGTTACAAAGGATAGAGTTATCTTGAACTTTTGTATCCAGCGGGTGATGAGGGTAGATGTAGGCTCTATTATTTATAGGAACACTCGATTTATTACTCTGGGAAAGACTACTGGTAGTTTAGCTCACCCTGCCTTGATCTTCACACTATGTGAACAGGAAGGAGTTGATTATAGAATGGATAAGGAGAGGATTGAACCTCTAAAACCTATTGGGCCTACCAATATAAAGAATTATAAATCTAATGTTGGATAGAGATCTAGAAGTAGGACCAGGGATATTCCTTCTACTTCAAGTACTACTTCTAGTACCCCTACTATCCAGAAACTTATGGAGCAGATGATCATCCAACAAAGAGATATCTTGAGAATGGGAAATAGAATAGAAAATATGGAGGCCAGGAATCAACACAATGATGATTTGACCAAACAAAAGTTTGAATATGATGCTACTTATGATGATGTGATGGTCAGATATATGAGGGGTGATTACTCAGTTTAGTTTCCTGCTCACCTTGTTTTTACTCCAAATCAACAGCAGAATTTGGATGTGGAAGAAGAAGAAGAAGAAGAAGAAGAAGACGATGATTGGTGATGTGTTTGTTAGATTTTTGTTTAGTTTATGTTTAGTTGTACTTTATAGTTGAGACTATTTGTTTGTAGATTGTGATACTTTATTTTAATTGTTACGTTGCGTTGTGAACAATAGATTTGTGAAACTGTTGTTACATGGGAAATCATTTTAGTACTATTGTTAATTTTTAGTACTTTGTTGGATGTACTTGTAGTTAACTCTTTCTCAGCAAATTTTTATGTATTATGTCTTATTTAATGTTTTAAGTCTTGTAGCTTTTCATATTAGCACCTATAAAATTTCAGAGTTAAGTTTCAAATCAGAACCTTCAACAGGTAAGTCTTTTCTCTATGTATTAAATGTTTTCTTTCACCCTTTTTTTTCAGTTTTTCATCCTACATCTTTTAAAAATTTAAGTTTGGAGGAAAGAAAAATTCTTTTTTTAAAGAAAAGAAACTTAATTTTACTTTTCCTCAATTAGCTATATTTTCAAAATATTTTAATATTTAACATGACCATTGGTATAAGAGGGTAACTTTAGATAACTATATTTATGTTTCTAAATACATAGTAAACTTAATTAAACATTTTTAATAATAAAGGTTAATTTTAAAGATTAAGATATTTGGTATGATAAAATAAAGACTATGTTTTTATATTATAAGTAAAGGAATTTGTATTTTTGAAGTATTAAAAATCTTAGAGATTCATGTAAGAAGAAAAGAATAAAACTTTATGAAAAGTCTTTAAAGCTAATATAAATTTATAAAGTGAAAAAATATGAAAAGTTTTTAAACTTTAAGAAGAGGATAGCTAAGTTCAAAATCATTAAGGCTATCCAAATATAGCAATCCTCGCATAAAAAAAAAGAAGAAAAGAAAAAAGATTGAAAAAGATCTTGAAAAAGAAAAAGAAAAGAAAAGAAAAAAGATCTGAGGAGAAGCTTGAGGAGTTGCCTAATTAAAAATTGGCTTTACTTGAAAAAACTTAAATACTATGGCTTGGCCACATTTTCTAAACTTATATTTCAGTATTATCATATTTACTAGTAAAGATTCATGAAGTTCTTTTTCATATGGATATTCTAAGTGGCTTTAATATGAATAATTTGTAATTTCTCTTCAAAAGAGTAGAGAATAAAAAATCTTAGATTTGAATGCTAGATATTCTTATACCTTCAGTATTAACTAGAGTTATTTTACATTTTTTCTTAAGTAATGCTATTGTATTTAGTGGACTAAGATATGGAAATCTAGAAGTTAAAATATTTGCCACGAGTCATATTTTTATGTAGTGAAGGAGTTTCTTGAGGATAAGTAACATTTAAGTTTGGGGGATTTTGATACAATAAAAATATAAGCATTTTTTGACCCATATTTTATACTCATTTGTGGTGATATTGCACTTTAACGAAAGGTATTTTTCATGTTTTATTGCAGGCTGTTGATTTTTAGGACATTGAGCAAAAAGGATGAAAATTGGACTCAAAATGGAATTTTTGAAAAATTGTTCAGCGTCGACGGCCCCGTTTGACACAGACTCAAATTTAATTAAATGGCCTCTAGCGTCGACGGCGCCAATGTCGGTGCATGCCCTGCTTCTAGAAGATTTGATGAATTTGGACTTTTTTTGAAGAGTTTTTTGATGCACCTATTGGAGAACCAACCTGAGGCTCTATTTAGAGTCGAAATTTATCAGAAAATGCCCCCTTCGCATCTATTCGCGCTCCTCCACTCACTCAGATTTCCTCTTCGCACGCCTACACCCACTTTACCTCCTTCCACACCATTCCAGCCCATTAGTCAGTTATTTTCTTTATAGCTTTGAGTTTGTGTAGTGAGTTTAAGTGTGAATTCTTCTCTAAGTGTTGGAGAAGAAGATAAGTGAGAGATTTCTCCTTCCTACACTTCTTAAGAGAGGCCACAAGGGATTTACTTTGAGAAAGAGATTCAAATAAGTGCTAGTTTATTATTGTTGTATGAACTTTCTTTTATATATAAAATTTGTGTTTTGTTGTATCTTTCTAATGTTAGTATGAACTTTCTTTTATATATGAAATTTGTGTTTTGTTGTATCTTTCTCATGAAGTCTAAGCAGTTTTTACAAAGGATTTGCTTTGAGAAAGAGTTTCAGATAAGTGTTCTTTGTTTATTATTGTTGTATAAACAAGGGATTTGCATTGAGAAAGAGTTTCAGATAAGTTTTGTTTGTTTATTAGTGTTGTATGAACTTTACTTTTATATATAAAATTTGTGTTTTGTTGTATCTTTCTCATGAAGTTTGAGTAGTTTCCTTTATCTTTCTCCCTACTTTGAGATATGGTGAAATGAAGAAATAATTTGGATGTGTCAATGTTAAAATATAAAATAAACTGTGATGGTTTTTCAACTCCGTTCTTCATTTACTTTTTAATCTGGTCAATTGAATTGTTAAAATATGTTGTGAAACATAAGATCCATGAAATGGAGTATGAGTTCTACAACAAAGTGAGAATCACATTTAAGTCCATGAAGGAGTATTTCGTTCATGAAATTAAGTGCAAATAAATAGAAAAATATACATTGTTGGGTGAATAATTAATGATTTTTTGGGTGAAAGACTAAAATCCTTAATCTGATCTTGGTGTTTAAGAACTAAAGTGAGAGTTAGCCTTTAGGGGAAGGGAATTGGGAGCACTGGAGTGGGAGCCAGTATCCTCCTAGCCTAGCCACGAATTTAGGGACTAAACCTAAGATTAGCCAATGATTTTCTATAAAACTGAATTAGGGTAGAGAATTAAAATTGCTCATATTTAGCAAAATATAAATTTAAACCATTTATCTCATCTCATTTCACTAAAAAGCTCATTGTAGTGGGAAAAATGCTTTTTCATATAAGAAAAATTCATCACATAAACATAGTTTAGTATATACTATTTTGAACTTTGAATTTAAATAATGCTAGTAGTTAATAATTTAGCTTTGATAGTTTCATAAACATTCGAAATTAGTGATAGTAATTTCATTTTACTTCTGTGAATTTCCTAGTTAATTTATCACTTTAAATTTAAACCTTCCTTGTGGGATCCATATTTGGGACTTAAATAGGAAGTCTTATATTACTTAATAACGATATGTATACTTGCGTAGAATACCAACATTAAGTGCTTAACATTATTATTTATAAAATACCACATCAAGTTTGTGGCACCGTTGTAAATCGAAGTCAACTTTATAAATTTTACACAATTATATTTTCATTTTTCATCCTCAAAGGCCTGTTGGCATCTCTCTTTCCAAATATATTTGGCATCATTTTTAATTAATGTCGAGACGTGTTGACACCTACCTGACATATTAGATATAAAACATCTCAGGTATGTCAATTTACCTTGAAAGGATTATAGCTATTTTAAGGTTATGGGAGGATGCATTTCTAAGATAGCTTTAATCTTAACTGGGTCGATCTCGATTCCCCGATGACGGACAATGAACCCTAGAAATTTCCTTGAGGTAACGTTGAAGGCACACTTTAAGGGATTCATCTTAAGATTATATTACCGTAATCATTCAAACACGATCCTCAAATCATACAAGTGGTTTATCCACTGCTTACTTTTGATGACCAAATCATCCACATAGCACTCCACCTGGTTTTGTATGAGGTCATCAAATATCTTTGTCATAGCTCATTGCTATGTTGCTCCGGCATTCTTCAATCCAAATGTTACCACTATGTAGCAGAAGATCCTGATCGACATTCTGAAGGATGTAAGTTTTGCTTCTGAGGCCATTTTGAAAATCTCATAGGTCGACGTGATGTCCACCATTAACTTTGGTATTGACAGTGGAAACTCATCTTTTTGACACACTTTATTCAAATCCCTGAGATCACACACACACAGATTTGTCCATTCTTTTTCTTAATTGACACAATGTTGGCTAACCATGTAGGTTATTGCACTTTCACAAAAAGTGAGCGTCTTTTAATTTCTTTACCTCGGTAATGACTTGTTGCTCAATTTCGAGGTGCATTCTTCTAGGAGCTTGTTTCACTAGGGTCATATCCTTGTTCAACCCAAGCTTGTGGAATGCAATTTCTGAGGACAATCTGGGCAATTCATCGTTGCTATTATATTCTTAATTTTTCCTTACTTATATCTCTTACTTTATAATGGCACAAAAAACTAACTTCAAAGCAAAAAAGAGTGCAATTACTCTATTTAAATATGGGACACTACACAAGTAAATGTATTGTTATCAAGTAATATAGGACTTTTTCATTAAGCCTCGAATATCGAACCCATAGGGAGACTTTCAACCCGTTAATAAGGAAATAGATAACAAATTCTACTTTGCAAACTATTCTTACTCAAACTATAGATGCTATAATAAGAATGAAAGTTTGAATTTTTTAGTTATTTTTTATAATTGAAAATAAAGTAAACAACTAACTAAACTTAACTAGATATTTGTCAGATGAAGGCAATATAAATAAAATAATTTTTTTTATATCATGAATTAGTAAAAAGTATAGGAATTATGTTGTGGAGGTATTCAAATTGTATTGTGTCAAATAGGAGCAATAGTATTTTTTACCCTTATTAAAGATGCTATAAAAATATTAGCTAATTTAAAGTTTGAATAGTCTTGATAAGGGGTAAGATAGAGAAGTTACTGGCTCTCACTCTAGAGTTCCCTCTTCTCTCTCTACCTAGGGGCTAACATCTTGTATCAAAACCTAAAATAATAAACTGAATTTGGGTCTTTAGCTTTTCACTCTAAAAGCCTCTAACTCTACACCCTTCAAAGTTTATTTCCCTATTTATTTGCACTCAACCATATGAATTACATTCTCATCCATACAATCTTATGTGATTCTTACCTTTAGTTGACTGAGACAATGACATCATGAATCTTACATGTTCTCACAAAAAATCTTAACATCTTAATTGACCAAATCAAGAAGTAAATGAAGTATAAGGTTAAAATAAAGATTAATACTTCACACAACTTCCATCCAACACTTAATCACTTATCATTTTAAGGAAAAAAGATAAAGAAAACTGCTCAGAATTCATGGAGAAAACACAACCACACTCAAGTTTAAAAGTAGAAATCATGCAAATAAACAAGAAGTCTAAATTAAAACTAAATTTAGTCATAAAGATAAAAACTTATCTCAAATCTTCTCCACCAAACTCTTAAAGTTCCTTTGAATCTCTTCTCTTCCTTTTTCTCACAATGCTCTCTACTCACACACTACAACTCCTCTCTTCTTCTTTTTAAAAGTATCCTAATTAATCTAAGAGAGAGGCTTTGGTGGGTGGGGGGGTTTAGATCAATCCAAGTCTTCTTTTATAATTTTCAAAAGGTGCTTTGGTGCCTCTTTAAAATGTGTCTATATTCAATGAATTTTCCAATAGTTTCCTCCTTTTAAAGCCAATTGAATTTATTTTTGTGTCCATTAACCATATCCCATGTTTTCACCAAGAGTTGCTTCAAATGCCACTTCAAAAATTCATCCAAATTCATTGAATCATCAAGCAACTAACTCTGGCACATAAGCACGAGGTATGTGGTGCTTAGGCGTGACCTTCTCGCTTTTCTTGGTGCTTAAGAGCCAATTCTGGGCACTTAGGCGCGACAGTACCTTTTCACACCCTCTTCATTTTTTGCTCCAAATTTGAGCATTTTCACTCCTTTCACCATTTTTTATCCATTTGATTGTGCCTGAAAGAAAACCACACAAATACCTTTTGTTAAAGCACAATATCCTCAATAAAAGGTATAAAAATGTGTACATAAATGCTATATCTCAGTTTCGAGATTAACTTTCTTCAGCTGATCACGCGTTGTCTGTTAGAGAGTCTTGAAAATAATCCTCCACATCAAGAAATCCTCTTCTATTTCGTTAGTAAAAACCATGCAAAATTCTGAATCACTGATTAGTCCTTTCATACCAAATCCAAGGCCCTCTTTCGATTTGAGAGTTTGACCTTTAACATTCCAAAATTTCTCAAAGAGTTGTAATTTATCCTTTGGCATTTGCTTTGACACATGTCCCTGTTGAATTAATTTTTGAACACAAAGAGAAAAGTAATCAAATGGTAATTCCATTAATTTATTAGAATCATCCTCTTCTAAATTCACATGAATTTCAAAACTAGTAGTAGGAGAAGCACGGTAGAACTTGATTGATTTCAAACCAACACTCCAAACTCCCTTGACCTCTAAACTCTCGACCTTTTGAGGGTGAATCGGAGTAAGGGTCATGGCGTGCATGTAGTGGTTGATTCGATCATACATTGACTTGTATTCACTTTTCTCCACATCTTCCAAGGAAATATTGAACAATTTTTTCTTCTATTTTATCATCATCATCTTTCATCGGACTTATCTTCATCAGAAATTTCTTCCATGTTGATGCTAATGGTCAGCTTTGTCCCTACAACAATTAGGTTCGTTTTCCCTCATCCGCATCACTAGCCCCGATCTCGGATGTGTGGGCTAAAAGAACCTCCACCAACTCATTGCAAAGGAGTGGTGGTATACGTTGAAGTGGAGTTGAATAGCCTTGCTCTTATAGTCCCTTTGAATCTTCCATCTCATTTCACACAACTTCTTAAGAAAAGGCAACCTTCTTTGGAGGAGCGTAGTAGGCAGCCTCTTTGTGGATGCCTACTTTGTGAACTGAAAATGGTTGTAAATCCCCCTCGATGAAATGTTCTTTTCCTTCTTTGAAATACTTAATAAATTGGTGTAGTGACGAAAGAATCATATTATGCTCGTGCACCCACGGTCGACCAAGCAAGGCATTGAAAGAGGTCTCTACATCGATGATATGCAACTTGGCGGTTGTTACTAGCTCTTTAACTTTCATTAGTAGAGTGATTGATCCAAGAGCTCTCTCTCTTTTCTGATTGAATCCTCTTAACATCATTTTATTGGTAGTGAGCTCCTGGGTGTCAATATCTAAATATGCTAACGTTCGTAGACTCATTAAGTTAAGTGACGCTCCTGGATCTACCAAAACTCTGGAAAGCACGATGTTCACTGAAATGTAGAGCGGTTGGTATGATCGATAGTACCAAGCAGCAAGTCCTCATTGGTAAAAGTCACCCCAGGTTGTTCCTTTAATGAAAAAACTTCATCTGAGGATGTGTTTCCCAACTGAGCTAAGCAAATTCTGAATCAAGCATGGTCATGACCAGATCTTCCCTCATCTCCTTTGACAAGATAAGAGCATCGTAGATGCTTAGTTTGGTTGAAACCTCCTAAGATGAGCTATTAAATTATAATCCACTTCATACATGCCTTCAATTTTACTTGGAATAAGTATTTCTTCTATCGCTGGAGGCAGCTCTTCGTGAGTAATTATTTGCTTTCTTTTGTCTATTGGAGCCATTCTTGGGGGTAAGACCTTTCCACTCTTCAAATTTATTTTTGTAACCTCTTCTTCTTCTTCTTGCAACATTGTGGAAAAAAAATTCTGGTGTCTCTTCTGCATCATAAAAATCCAAGTTAATGGTAAGTGTTGCTCCTTGACACTCGAGGATTGGCTCCTCGCTCCCAGAACTAATGTAACAGGTGTCGTCGACATTTTCTTCATTCTTGTTAACATGTTCATCTGACATAAGTATGATTTGAGGATCAGTTTGAGAATCGAGATTGGAGTTAGATTGGTCACACTGAGTTACGTTATCACCAGAGATAGATAAAACATAACTGAAATCGTAATCATTTTCAAAAGACCTTGGATGGACAAAGAGATACTCATACTTGGTCAGAGGTTCGATGAATTTCTCACCCAAATTCAATACAACAAATCTAACAGAGGCAGCTCCTATCCTATCCCTCACGCTATCGATTCTTATGATCATGTTCTTCTTTCTCTCCGGCTATGGCGGTTTCTCTAGCATAATCTCTAATTTGGGCCTAACATGTTGTAAACCATGCGCAGCGGTTTATGCTGAAGCAGTTTGAATCTGATTGAGTATCTTCTTGGATGATCTGCTCCAAACTGTGCTCCATCCACCTTTGTGTGAATAAGGATCTATTAGAGTAATTGGCTCGGCTGAAATCATATTTACAGAACCTCTTTCAGGTTCTTTTAAATATTCTTTCAGAATTACTATATTCCCTTTTTTAAGATTCCTCTCTAGCCAACCTTTAAAACTAAAACAGCTCTCTATAGTATGTCCAAGTAGCCTGTAGCAAGGACAGTAGTTAGGATGGTCCTTCTTATCAACCTCTTATGTTTCTTTGGCTTGATCACTCTGAACTTGGATTTCTTCATCATATTTTTGAACATTTTAGGCATGGATTCATCTTTAAAGGAGTATGACCTATTCATTCACTCTGTGATTGTCAGACTTAGTCTGTCATCTGTCTTGTATGTCCTTTGTTGTTGTTAGTTGAACTGACCATATTGCTGAGTAGGCTGTTGTTGAGGCTGGCTATGTTGTAACCCTAATGGGACTGCTCAAACTGAATCCTCATAAGATGCTTTCCCTTGTCAACGATTGTCACCATCCTAGACTTCTTCTCAAGTATCTTGCTTGTTCTGGACTTCTCGGTATTTTCCTAGGAATCCATATGCTTGACTTCCTTCTGTAAGCTGTTAGACTTATTGAGTAACTTTTCAAATGATTTGATCATGAGTACCTTGAGCATGAAAGTCACTGACCCATGTATGCTTTTGAGTAGAATCTCAATTGCATGTTGTTCCAATAGCTGAGGCTTACACTTCAAGCTTAAGTTTCTCCACCTCAATATGTAATCTACCAAGGTCTCGTTGAGCTTCTACCGCTCAACCATGAGATCTCATATCATAGCATGGTGCTACGCTCCAGCAAACCTCTTTACGAACAAATGCTCCAACTCACCAAACATTTTCACTGATTCGTTGGATAGCTCAACGATACACCAAAATAATGTGTTATTTTAAGTATCCATTTTATACTTATTTTTGGTGATATTGCACTTTAAAGATAGATATTTTCATGTTTTCTTTGCAGGTATATCAAATTTTGGCAAAAGTAGCAAAAGGAGGAAATTTGGAGCCAAAATAGAAAACTTTGTGATTCTGGCGCCAGAGGTGCTAAATTACAGAGAGCTGGTACCTGAGGAAGCAGAACTAGCACCAGATGCACCATTATACAGAGAAGTAGTGCTTAAAGTGCCAGAATTGATGCATGAAGCACCAAAACCCAAAACAATGCGGACTTAAGTAACATGGCGTCTGAGACTGTTGAATTGGCGCCAAAAGCGCCAGAGATGATACTTGATGGATTAAGGCAGTTTGGGATGAACTTTGAGCAAACTTTAATGGTTCCAAATGTTTTAAACACCCCATGGAGTGATTCAATGCATCTAGATACTTTGGAAGGCTCTTTAATGAAGGGATATGTCTCTTCAATGAAAGGTCGTGTCTTTTGGGATTTAAAAGGTGTGACTTTTGGAGAGAATTTGGGAGAAAATTTTGAATTCTTTTTTAGAGGAAGCAACCCTTAATTAAAGAGGGGGGAGTCTAGGGTTTTGGTGGAGAAGGGAGGAGAGGAAAGAAGGAGAGTTTTAGTGGTGGCGTGAGAGAGAGAGTGATGGACTTGGAGATTTTCTTCTAGAGTTGTAAGAGGGAGGTAAAGTGAGAGATTTCTTCTTCATTATATTTTAAGAGAGAATTGAGAGTTCTTATAAAGAGGGAAAGAGCTTGAATAAACTTCCAGGGATTTGGTTAGGAAAGAGTGTGAGATAAGTTGTGTCTTTTATTACTTTATTTTGTAAACTTGTTTTTATATATGAAATCCGTTGTTGACCTCACTTTTGGTTGAAGTTTAGTTTTTCCTCTTTAGTAAGCCTAAGGTCTAGCCCTAGTTTTTTCCTTATGATTATTCCTGGAAAACTAGAAAAGGAACCCTCACCATTAGAAATTCTAAACTCCTCTTTGCTCAACTTGAAGTTACACGTATTGGTCCTAACCTCTAGCACTTAGTAGGTGGGGTCAGTATGGAGGATCTCAAGGAGAGTCCCCATAGAACTGCTTGACCTTAGGGCTGACCCTGGATGTTGGTCTGGAGCCAGTTCGCTCACTCACAATCACTATCACCGACAATCACTTGCAACCTTAAACCTAGATTTGTTGACTTTGATCCCTTGAGCTCTTGGGAGACTCCTGTAGATGGTCCCCTAGACCCACTAGCCCTAGGCTAGGGTTTAGCTAAGACCAGTATATAGACAACCCAAATGGGGATTTCATTGGTTCATAGCTTATATATGGTGGTTGACACCCCAATTCTACCAAAATATCCAACTTGGCCTTTTGCCCCTAAATCCACCCAAATTACATAAATGCCCTTGAAACCCCAAATTTGGCCAAAATTCCCAAATTCACCCAAAATACCCAAATTTGTTCAAAAATTATTTCAAACCGTTTCAAAATACCCAAATTGCTCAAAACCACCCAAAATTGCCAAAATTAGCAAAATACCCCCCAATTTTGCCAAAATTACAAAAATACCCTTGGTGGCCCAAAATTTCCCAAAACATCCAAAAGCACATCAAATGTCTCCAAAACCAATTTGGACCCTTTAATTGATCCAAATTTGACCATTTTGACCAAAACCCCCATATTGCCTTTAAAGGCCTAATTTTCCCAAATTCACCTCAAATGTCTATCAATTTGGCCCCAATCCTCCCCAATTTCAATTCTAAACTCAAATTCATCTTTCATATGATCAATTCAAACCAAATCCAAGACTAATCAACCCATGCTTTGAGCTCAATTTTGATCCAAATCAAAATCCCCAATTTTGACCATATGACCCAATCTCATCCAATTGAACCCCATAGCCCACTCAATTGCCTCAATTTGGATGCCAAACTCTTCATAACAATCCTAAACATCAAATTGAACCCTCAATTGGCCTTTATAAAGCCTCAATTTCACTCAATTTTAACCCACATTCAAAATCCCCAAATTTTTCTTAAATTTGTTATGCTTCAAATTCCACCAAATTGAATGCCCTAACCCCAAAATTGGCACCCAATTGATGTTGAGAAATCTTCATGATATTCTTATAAACCATTTTGAACCTTCAATTTGGACTTCACCCAACCTTAGCCCAATCTAGCCCAAGACTAACTCAACACCTCAAAATTGACCAAATGTCTAAAACCCCTTTATTTTGACCTCCAAATCAATTCAAAATCACTCCAAAACTTTTCCAAATCTATTGTGACAATCATTTACACAATTTTGATCAATCAATTAAGCTCAATGTCATGGATATCCTAACCTAAACCCAATTTATAGTCATTTTGACCCAAATTGAACCCATGCACCAAAATTAACTTAGTCTTGCTAAAGTTATCAAATTAAGGTCTCCACAACCACTAAGCACACCCTATTGACCAGGCTAAACCCCCTTATACCACTCAAATGAGCTATGGACCAAGGATCCCCTGATTTAAGGGATCTAATCCTACTTTTGGGCTTTAACCAAAATATCTCCTCCATCATCACTTGTCATTGAGGGTTAACCATAATTAACCCTCCCCCTGGCTCACCTGACCACCTGGCCACCACCCCTGGCCCTGCCGGTTAGCCTAGTGGCCGGAAAATGCAAAAACCAAGAGCCACCACCCCTAAATCAAACCCATTTACAACCTTAGAGGCCAACTCATCCTAATGGCTCCTTAGAGCTCCTCAACCCTCTACATAAGGACCATTTTCCACCCATCAATTGGCCCTGGTGGTTAGCCTAAGCTCTTCTATTTAAAAAGTCCCTCCAAGGCCAAGAAAAGAGAGTTCCAAATCCTTGGGGAAACTCTGCCAAAATCTCACCACATACTCTCCAAGCATCCCTAAACTTAATCTAACCATCTTCCCCCTGTAATTCCCACTTGAGAGCCCAATTTTGAGCTCAAAATTTCAGCTCAGAATAAGACATCTCTCCATAGTCCACCAAACTCAAATTAATTGTGCACACACCATCCCTAGAGTAAGAGGAGTTGATTCCCCATCAAAGCCCCCTCTGAAACAGCCTTTAGGATAGACCAACACCTGAAATCCACCTTGACCAAAATCATACCTAGACAATTCTCCAGGGCTTTAGACTTCATCCGGAGGTTCTTTGGACTCAATCAAACCTACCACAACTATATAATTGAGACTTCCCCTATCCGACAAAGGTATTGAGCTCTAACCCTAGCCCGGGCTTCTTTTGATTCTTTATTTGTAATGGCTTGATTTTGTACTTGATTAACTCTATATATGTGTTTGTCTTGAGTAGATGAAGGTTCAAAAACAAACTCCATGTGATTTGGTTGAGTCTAGGTGAAGATCTTAAGTTTTTAGTGTGAACGGCTTACGGTTTAGTTCACTTGGGGACGATAACGGACAGCCATCTGATCGCACATGTATCCAACGGACGAAGGAGATCAAGTCGGACGAGCAGATGGTGTGTGAACTGCTGGCCGCATGGCAGCTGAGGTGGATGGCGACATCGAATGGGAGTGCAACGCGTGTGAGTTTGAAGCCACCATAGGCTGAGTTGGCGCCGCATAGGATAAGTAGAAAAAAGGGATTTTTGAATTATTTTAAATATCTGAACTTCAAAAATCCATATCTTTCTCTAGAAAAATTATATAAATAAAATAAAAATATCCTCTTATTCAGTGAATAGAGGAGAATAATGTAGACAAAAAATAAAAACAATTTTCTTATTCACGTATTTTTAATGAATTACATACCCTCTGGAGTATTTTAATTCATTATGATCAAACATTGCTCACCATGGCTTGAAATTTTGAGGGTTTATTCCTCATCACAGAGGGGATGTTCTCTAATTTTTCCAGGGTTAGAGGGCATCTCCATGCTTCTAGCCTTAATTTTCAAGCTAAGGTGACTATTTTAGATTATTTTAATTATATAAATCAAAATATCATTTGGAAAATTATGGGAATAATTTTATTTGGTTTCATGTGGTCAGAGAGTCTAGAAAAAATATCATGATGTCTTCAATTATCTTGTAAGTTTCTATATTTATTTAAATGTAATTATCTTGTGTTAATTTATGTAAATTATATACTTATCCAAAATTGACAAAATAAATCCCACATTGTTTATAAAAATCATTTTTATCAACTGTAAAAATTTGAAAATTATGTCATTAACTTCAAGTATTAAAGTTGATTTTCTAAGGAACCTTGTATTTGGTACAAAAATAATTATAATAAATTAAACACACTTGGGAAATTTTGAAAAGTGGTTTTCTGAGTTCCTTGTGATTAGAGGCACTTGGGAAAAATAAAAATTATTTTTTAGAAAATACTTAATTTTTGCTTTATTTTGAATTTTAAAATAATTTAAAAAAAAATAAAAAATCCAAAAAATATCAAAATATTTTAAAATATGCCTAATGGTCTCCTGATCACTTGGTACTCATTAAAATATTTTCCCTAATTTTTTTCTAAGTTAAAAATAAATTTTAAAGGCTTAAAAGTGGATTTTCCTTATTTTCGCATTAAAATAATTATAATAAATAAATTAGAAATCATGAAGTTTTGCCTAAGTATTTCTCTGACCTAGGGAAACCTCTAATAATTTTCTCATAAATATAAAACTTTATTTTGGAAAGACAAATAAATTAATTTCTAAAAATAATATTTTCTAAATTTAAATAAATATTTAAATTAAATTAAATTATGAAGTCCACATATTCCCTTCTAGCATTATAATTATTTCATGGATATGACACTCTAAGCCCTCAAAGTCATTTGAGTTGTGGTTAATGGGTTATGAGGTGAAGTGCCCCAAGGGCAAAATAGTCATTTTAGACTTTGGTGCCTTCATCAAAATTTAGGATTAATCGAGGGGAAAATGGGTCATTTTGAGCTTAATAAACGTGCTTGGAGGATTGAAATACAATGGGACCAAAAGGTAGAAACTCACTCACCACCTTTTAGCAACATCAACAAAATCACAATCCTCTTAATCTTTATGACTTGGAAGTCAATTAAGATCAAACAATTCTTAAATGATGGGCTTAAGCTAGAAAGATGATAGTTTACTTGTCTCAAAACCAAAGTTAAGGATGATGTGATTATTCAATAAGGATATATATCACTTAGATAAAATTTTTGATAATCACCATTTCATCTATTATGATTCTTAAAGGCATAGTAGTGACCTAGGCTCAATGTTTAAACTCAGTTGATTGGATTTAGAAGATGATATGATTGGTGATTAACATCTTTAAATACTATAAGCCTGACTTTAATTGTGGGCACCATAATATTTAAATTACTTAAACTTGCTTTAAGGGCACCCACTCACATAACCTTTGAACGAAACATCAATTGACTAACTGGGTATCCTATCATGGGGATAATTAAATTAACAAGTTTCACTGAGCAACGAGGTAGTTACACTTTGACCTCAGATGATTAATGGAACAATAAGATAAGTCCAAAATGAACTAAGAATATTTCAAGAGATCTTCAAAATGGTCCAAGCTCATGCCTCGAGCATTTTGAAATCTCTTGGACATTCTGAAGGGCAAATTGAACTTTTCATACTTTTGTTCTAAAGTCATCTACTAGGATCTTCCAAGACTCAATAAAGTCATAACTTGGGGTTTGGTAGCTAAACCTTCATCTACTCTTGCAAATTTAAATTCCTTGCAAAATTATATACATATTTTGCAAGTAATAACCTTTCAGGTGATGGAACGAGAAGAATCTATGAGTACGCTTTTAAGTTAATGCATTTACCTTTCTATACTTCTTTTCTCGAGTTTGCATATTAAACAACGATGTCACCCTGCATGAAAATCAAAACTGCTAGGATAGCCGTAAAACCAAAACCAAAACTAAAATCAATCAAGATAAAATTGACCACCATAACATTCAAAATAAAAGACAACTCAAAATGTAATCACAAACTTCACAAAACAAAAATTACAACAAAAATAAAGCGTCTCTATCGGATGATCAGGAATCCCTCAGAGGAGGTAACCTACAGTTGCTAACGAGACTTCCCACGGTCTAAATGAAAGTATGGAACTCATTAAGTTGATTTTAGTAAATTCATTTGGACTAAGTGAATCCAAAAGAAAATAGTGATACCGGAATGAGGGAACCTTAGGATCCTAACCAGTGTCGTTCTAATCAACTTTAATATGCCCCATAACATTTAAAGAACAATAACCATAGGAAGATTTGACATCATGACCTAACATATTAGAAAACTTAAACGACGAGGAGCTTGGAGCTAGCATTGTGGGTAGCACGATCATCTTCATCAGCAAGAGGATCTGCAACAGCATATCTTCCTTTGAAGTAAAAAACAAGACATAGGATTTCAAGGTTGTTTGCTTATGCAACATAAATCCTCAACTTATCTTTAGGCTTTTGTATAGCTCGGTTGTACAATATAATCCCTAACTCTTCTTAGGATGCTGAGGTTGTTGTTTGTCACGACCTAAATCCTCACTTCTTTTAGGCTATTCGTCTGATATTTTCACATGAATGTAAGCCCTAACTAATAAAATTAATATGATGAAACATTTAAATATTTCTCTCCAAAATTAAAGCCAAACAATATGATAGATTGGGAAGTCACCGAGGTTCACCTTTGGATCTCTGACATGCCCTAGTTCTTCATCATTTGGATTCTTCCAAATTTGAGTAATTCCCCTTTCACACATCTTTGTTCGATCTCGTTAAAAGTCTTAATCCTTTGACCACTTTGAATATAATGTTCCCTAATTTTTTTATTGAGATTTTTCTTAGGTGACTTCGATTATCTAAGATGTAATTAACTATAAGGGCTTGCCCTTATAGGAAACATTTCCAAACCCAGCTTAATATAAACCCTATTTAATTTTTCGTATTAAATAGGCAAATTTGTCGGCAAATAAAACAATTTTGNTTTCATTTACAAAATGAAACTATTAGATAGTTGTCATATGTCCCGCCAATAATTCCCGTCTTTATAATATCAAGATCCCGGATTGAGTCGCAACAGAAGTTATATCAGAGTCTGGCCAAGTAAGAGCTAGTAAGAAAATTATTATAAAAGAGCCACTAGGAAAATCATAAATTGTTATTAAGTGTCAGATAGTAAGTAAAACATTCATCATTCTTTTTAGTTCTTTCTACATGTAGGCTAAGTCAGCTTGATTTTTTTTTGTTAGGTCAAGCGTGAGTTTTACTCCTTCATTACTTATTGTTGATCTCACTTTTGGTTGAGGTTTAGTTTTCCCTTTAGTAGTCTATGGTCTAGTCATAGGACTTTCCAATTGACTATTCCTAGAAAACTAGAAAGAAACCATCACCATTAGAAACTAAACTTTTCTTTGCTCAACTTGAAGCTCTGCATATTGATCCTAACCTCTAGCACTTAGTAGGTGGGGTCACTATGGAGGAGCTCAAGGAGAGTTCCCATAGGGCTATCTGACCTTAGGATTGACCCTTGGTATTAGCCTGGAGCTAATTCCCTCACTTGCACTCACTATCACCGAATATCACTCACAACCCTAAAACTCAAAATTGTTAACTTTGATCCATTGATCTTTTGGGAGACTCATATAGTTGGTCCCCTAAACCCATTAGCCCTAGGCCAGGGTTTAGCTAAGACCAGTATATAGAGGACAAAATGAGGATTTCATTGGTCCATAGCTTATATAGGGTGGTTGAAATATCAATTCTACCAAAATGTTCAACTTGGCCTTTTGCCCCCACCCCCAAATTTGCCAAAATTACAAAAATACCCTTGGCTCCCCAAAATTTCCCAAAACCTCAAAGATCACTCCACATGTCTACAAAACTAATTTGGACCTTTCAATTGACCCCACTTTGGCCAACTTGACCATTTTGGCCAAAACCCCCAAATTGCCTTTAAAGGCCCAATTTCCTCAAATTCACTTCAAATGTTCATTTATTCGGGCACAATTCCCCTCAATCTCAATTATAAACTCAAATTCACCTTTCATATGACCAATCCAAACCAAATCCAAGCCTAATTGACCCATGCTTTGAGCTCAATTTTGATCTTAAACCTCATAGCTTACTCAAATTACCCCCAATTTGAATTCTAAACTCTTTATAACAATCCTACACACCAAATTTGACCTTCAATTGATCTTGGTGAAGCCTCAATTTCAATTAATTTTGACCCAAATCCAAAAATCCCCAAATTTACCCCAAATTGGCTTTGTCTCCAAATTCCACCAAATTGAATGTNTATATATATATTAAATGTCTTTCCAAAGCAGGCGGCTGTATTTCGATTTCGGCGGCCAATAACTTCCAACGGGCAACACTTGAACCAAAATTGTACCGACATCCATGTTTTGTCGTTTCCTTCTCATGAATTCTTAGTAGTCTTTTTTATCCTTCTCCCTACTCTAAAATATGATTTAGTGAAGAATTGATTTTATTTTATTCCATTTTAAATGTCAATAATTTATAATGATTTGAACTCTGATTTTCATTTACTTTTTGATCTTACCAATTGAAATGTTAAAATGTGTTGAGAAACCTCTGATCCGAAAGAACTATGATTTCTACAACATGGTGAGAGTCACTTTCAATTTCACGAGTGAGAATGTAATCCATGGGGTTGAATTCAAATAAATATGGAAATATAGTTTATTGGATGCAGAATTGAAGATATTAATGCGATAGATTAAAATCCTCAATTCGGTCTAGTTGATTGGAAATTAATGTGAGATTGTTAGCCCTCAGGCAAGGGAGTGGGAGCTTTGGAGTGAGAGCTGGTATCCTCCCAACCTAACCACAAAATTATGGACCAAACTTTGGATTAGTAAATTTTCTTTACACACTTGAAAGAGGATAAAGAATATGATTGTTCCTATTTGGCACAATACAAATATATATATATTTTTTAAATGATTTTTATTTCTTCATCAATCCAATACTCATTGTAAAGGGGAAGGATGTTTTTTTAAAATTTGAACTCTTCATCACAAAAACTTTGTTTAGTTTTGATAAGTTTACTTTTGAAGTTTTGTAAGTAGTTTAGTTAACTTAGATCTTTTAACTGCATTTTATTTAGCATACACTCATTTACTTTAGACTTGAATTTTGTACTAAAGTTTTGAAGTTTGAATTTTGTGTTTTACGATATAGTCATAAGAATTTCCAACTTCCTTGTGGGATCTATACTTAGGACTCTATTAGAGCTCTTTATTACTTCAGCGATACATATACTTGCATTATTATTACGGGTTTAGCAGTTTAAAGATTTTAAAAGATAAAATTATTTTTACTAAAGTTATTTTTATTGGGATTGAATTGCATATTTATTATTAGTGTTGTCGTGTGTGTTTTTGTAATATTGAAAAATATTTAAAAAAGCAACATACAACAAACCCCGCACAAGCTTTTAGCATCGTTGTCGTGGGAGTAACGGTAAATTACTTTATAATTTAAAACATTTTATTTGAACTGAAAAACTATTTGTAGTTTAATTTAAATATTTTCATATTTAGTGTGTTTGCTTATTTTAATTGCTTATTGTGTTTTTTTGTGTAGTTTAAGATCTGAAAATTTAGCACCTTACGATTCGGAGTTAGAAAAAACTATTAAAAAAATTCAAAAATAACAAAAAGAGATAGATAATTCTAGCAGAATAACTTGCAACTCAAGTAATTATAGAAATGAAAATGAACATCATCAGGGACCTTTAAGATAATATGTTAATCATATAATAGATAAAATTCATTTGAGTAATGCAAAACCCTGCAGTAGCTGCCAATTCATTTGAGTTTAAACCTATTATTATCCAAATAGTACAAAATAATCAGTTTGGGAGAACACCAACTGAATATCCTAACTAACACATTATTAGTTTTCTACAATTATGTGCTACATTTAAATATGATGGAGTGTCGAATGATGTCTTTAGAGTTAGACATTTTCCTTTTTCATTAAGGGATAAAGCTAAGATGTGGTTAAACTCGTTAGCACCTAGATCTATTAGAACAAGGGGAGACTTATCACAAAAATTTTTATCTAACTTTTTCCCACCATTGAAAACTGTCAAGCTTAGAAATGATATCACATCTTTTTGTCTGTTTGAAGGGCAATCTATTTATGAAGCTTGGGAAAGATTTAAAGATCTCCTCAAGAGTGTCCACACCAAGCGTTACCTGATGGGTTAATAATTTAAACTTTTTATAATAGATTGGTTGGATCTCTTAAATCGATAATTGATGTTGTTGTCGGTGGATCATTAATCTCAAAATCATTCGATGAAGCATATATGGGTACTAAAAATTTTTAATGGCCCTTTGAAAGGGTAAATTCAAAAAGAGCAGCTAGTATTCATGATTTTGATGCAATATCAATATTGGCTGCCCAAATAGTTGTAATATCAAAGAAGATAGATCAATATGGAATGAATTATTCTCAGACACCACCTGTGCTTGAGGAAAACTCATTGAGATAAATGATAGAATCTCAATTTTCTTATGAGACTTTAAATGCAATAAATAATCATTCTAAAAATCTTTATTCCAATTATTGTAATCATGGTTGGAAAAATCACCCAAATTTCAGTTGGAATAATGATACAGCTAAAATATATAATCTTTATGTACACATTTTTATACATATTTCTGAGATATTACACTTTTATGAAATCTATTAGTTTGTTTTTCTTTCAGGTACAATCAAATAGATGAAAATTGGTAAAAGGAGTAAAAAATGATTAAATTGGGAGCAAAAATGAAGAAGGTGCAAAAATAAACTATGGTGCCTAAGCCTTCAAGACTGGCGCTTACGCGCCAGTTAAACAAAGAGACCCGTGCCTAAGCGCAAGGTACCCCACTTTTAAGCATCAGAAGTAGGTATTTGATGATTCATTGAATTTGGATGAATTTTTGAAGAGGTGTTTGAAGCAACCCTTAGTAAAAACATGGGAAATAGTTAATGGGCATGAAAATTCATTCAATTAGCTTTTGAGAAGAGGCAACTTCTAGAAGATTCATTGAATGGGGACACATTTTGAAGAGACAGTAAAGCACCTTTTGGATTATGATAAAAGAAGACTTTGATCATCCATGGAAGAGAATCACCCATCAATCATCCATAAGACCATACGCCGTCGCCGACACCACAGCCGTCTGATTCTGACTAAATGCTTATGCACAGTATAACAATAGTTCTGATGGTATTTTTTACTTATACTTCTTTATTTTGCAACAAAATCAAAAACTTGATCATGAAAAAAAATAAGAATTTAACTTTTTAATATATATATATATATATATATAT
>JXCR01122622.1:0-19314 GCA_002079205.1 Phalaenopsis hybrid cultivar | reverse complement strand
TTACTTTTCTGCAGCAAATCTAATATTGGTTTGAGACTTAATATTTGCCCAATTTTTTTTCCTCCATTGGGTTATGTTAATTGTGGGGGACTTTTCAATTAATCATTGCCTATTTCTCATTCAAATTATGTTAACTTCTGGAACGTTACTTTTGGAGATTTTCTAGTAACGCATTGCATGGCTACCAATGGCGTTTTTGTTTGATTTCAGTATCTCAGTTTTTTATTATTTTCTGAAGGTTTTTCCTTGGAAAACTGATGTAAAAATACCAGTCTTTAGCTGATATTGATCTAGAGCTCCTAGATGGTATTTGGGAAGCAAATTTTGTGGAGTGGTGGTTATGGAACAACGAGGGAATGAAGTACGGGGGTTTGACGGTGTTTGGATGAAGATAGGCGTCATCGATGGCTATCCCGACTGAAATAAATTTAGAAAACTTAGAATTGACGATGTGAGGGCGACGAAGAGCTTCCACTACCTATTCTTTGGCAAGATACATGCACAACATTTGCAAGCTGCGACAGGAATATGATACAACACTCTAATAGAGATAACCAGGTGAAAACATCCAAATAACATAAACCAAATCAAATGTCCTCAAAAACAGAAAATAACATATAAGTAGTCTAGCTAGAATAAAGAAATATGAAAGAACTGAAAAAGGAAACAAAATGTTGTAGAAGTTGGACCGCGGCGGGATCGCTTCCTGCGATCGTGGGAAGATTTGTGTTCTCGCGGTATATAAGGGAAACCACATCCTCGACGAGGCGCATCTTGTATCATTCTCTCCGAGTAGGAGGAGCTTCATCTTCTTCTCAAGAAGCTTCTAGAGTCAATCTAACAATCATGATAAAGTCATTGTCTTGTTGTGTTTGAGGTAACTCCACTGCAAAATTTGTACTCACGTTCATTTGAGGGAAGTCCAAAACACATGTCCTTAAGATTGTCTTGTTAAAATAAATGTTCTTTCTTTTTTGGCACAACCTGAACTGGAATGGTACATAAACAAGTATTTTCATGAACCATGTATTGAGCCATTAAATTTGTAGCATGATTTTCTCACTTCTCGTACTCTTATGAGTACATTTGATAAATAAATATGCAGGGAGAATCAATTATGGGATGAAATCTATAACAAATTGGGCAACTCTCAATAAAAACCACTTAGGAGAGGCCTCTTCTTCTTTGGAAGGACCTAGATCCATCTATACGATGTTCTTTCCAATAAAATATTCGTCAAATTTTTTTGAGGTAGCATCTCACTACTCTTTTCTGGCTATCTATTTGGGATGACATTGCTGAACTAAACTAAAATTTAACACTCACATTACTTCATATAGCATTCGAGAAATAGCTCAAAATTGGCTCATCTTTGACATATTAGACCCGCTTCAGCATTGGCGACCAAGAGATAGACTGTATATCTGAAAATCCTGAAATTCTCTTAATCTGAGCTTGCCATGTGTTTGATGATGGCTCCTCGAACTCATGAACCTTAAACTACTAATGTCAATACTGTTGATGCTTCGCTTTATGCCTGCAAAAAGGTAGTTTGTGAGACCAAATCTTCAAACTTTGTCCGAACGTTCATTATCTCAGACTCACTGCCTTCTTGAACAGTGTTAATATACCGGGAATCACTGAATTATTCTCTCATGGGTTAAACTTGAATCACTAACGCCACTTCCTTGTCGACTGAAAGTTGACTCCTCTCCGAAGGCTTCAACCTCTCTCGTGTAATTACTCATTTCATCACTTTCTCCCTGCTCAGTGAAAGAGACCACTCTTCTATTTCGGCTATCAGATGCACTGTGCTCAAAGGTGTGGCACTTGAAACACTTATTGAATCAGACCAATTTGGGATTACTGTTCGGCTCCACCTATTCTCCACTTTGAACCTGTTTCTCCTCAGACGGGGTTGGTTGTGATGTCCCACTGAGTGTACTCTTGTTGCTTGATCCTGGGGTTGAATTTTCCTGTAAGATGTGGCAATCATTTGGTGTTATTTTCTCTCCACCTTTGAACCTAGGGTCTGAATATCCTGTAATGTTCAATAGGGTTGTAACTGGACCACATTGCCAATGGACGATCCAATCCTCTCATATATTGAGCTATGGTTTTCTCTTCGAGCTTCACTTGCAGACACTTCAATATAAACTGCTCGAATTCAATTGTGTACTTTACTGAGAGATCTTGTTGCTACAAATTTTCAAGCGCCAAGAACATGTTTTGTTTATAATTCATTGGTAGGTACCTGCGTTCCATCTCGAACCAGATATTAATTTTACTACTCTCTTCTTGATATCGAAGAATCTTCAAGTTCCTTCACCACAAATATGCACTCTTCTTTAACTTAATGGATGTGCTAGCTTCACCATTCTATCAGGTAGAATAACATTGTATTCAAAGACACATTCTACTGTTGGGAGCCATTAAATGAATTCTTTCAGATCTCTGCGACCTTTAAAATTTAGTATATCGAACTTAGCTCCAAGTTGAAGACTTCTCCTTTGATGTTTCATGCCAAATTTTGGGGCAGTGGTTCTTTATCACTGGAAACTACCTGGTGGAAGAGATTCACTTCATCTTTTTGATCTGACAAGTTATCATTGTGGCAACGGGTGGCCTCTCCAGATTGTCTTTTCTCAGTTTGAGGATTTTCTGCTGCATAACCTCTATAGAATGTTTTTGGACCCCTCTTTGCAAATTTCTCATAAGCGGGATTGTATCCTTTTCTCTCGATCATATTTCTGGTGAATGTAGGACTGTGTTTCATGATTGATCGAGGTTTAGGGTTTCAGTGGAAAGTATTCAGACAATTTTTTGGTGAAAGGTAGAAATTTTTTATTTTAAAAATTTAGGATTAGGGCTAAGAATTGCGGTAGAAATGATTTATGCTGTGATTTATTATTATTATTTTTTTTGAATTTTAGGTTGAGATAAAAAAGACAATCAAAAAAATATAGGGCTTGTTGCGCTCTAATACCAAATGATACTGATTTGCGGCTTGTAGACGGTATTTGGGAAGTGGATTTTGTGGGGAGTTGGTTCTGAAATAGTGAGGGAATGAAAGATGAGGACTTTGATGGCGTTTGGGCAGAGATAGGCGTAGATCAACGTCTGCCCCGGCTGAAATCAGCTGAGAAAACCCCGAGTTGGTGATGTTAAGGCGGCGAGGAGCTTCCATCACCTGTTCCTAGAAAAGATATAGACACACCACTTGCAACAGAAATATTATACAATACTCCAATAGAGATAATTAGGAGTGAGGAGAAAACCCATTCAAAAGCCATCGAAAAGAGAAAATAAAAACATATAAATAGTTCCGGCTGGAAAGTAACCTTAACAAGGAACAAGGAAATTTAAAAAAAATGAAAAAGGGAAAAAAAATATTGCAGTTGGACCGGGGCAAGATGGCATCCCGCGATCATGGGAAGATTCGCGATCTTGCGGCATACACGGGAACCCACATGTCTGAAGAGGCGCATCCCACATCATTGGCTTTATTTGTTATGGCAGTTATGCACTTTGCATGATATGTTACGTAACTGTTAAACACTTGCGCATTACCTAATCTAGCCGTTGGGCTAAAACAAAGATAGATTTATGCCATAATATTTCTTTTTTTTCGTATTAAGATTCCTGAATATTTATTTCTTTTCTAATGGGCCTCTTTTACAAAATCTGTTTTTTTACTTCTGTAGGAATTTTCTATTTCTTTTGTTAAACAAAGGACATCTTTTTGTGTTGCTTTCTGTAAGAAATGAGCTAGTTAGTTTATCTATCCTCATTGAAGTTTTTCTGTGAGCATATATCCATAAAATCTTTTTTATGAACTTGTTTGCCTCTCATGTTCCTAAGTAACTGTTTTTTAGTCGTTGACTTAGTGCTCTTGGAGAAATCAGTGCATATTCGATATCAAGGGAACTAAAATAATACTGGTTGAACGCTGCAAATAAAATGTTGAAACTTAAGATTATGGCAATTTTCAGTTGTTAGTTAGTTTCCAAGGATCGTGCAAATCTGTGTTTTTACAGTTGGTGTTTTTCTTTAAGAAGTGTTACTACGCTTGAAAAGGTATAGAAATAGATTAGGAAGACTGTTATATTGTGGCATGCATGAGAACCATTCCCTGCATTCGAATGATTGTTTTCATATATTCTGTGCGTCCATCTTATTATTAAAAAATGATAGGTTCTTATAAAGTGTCATATAAGTTTCCTAATTATTTTAATATGAGGATAAAATAGTCTTATAGAGGATTATATTTAAAATTCTGGGGACTGAATAGTCACTTTATAGACTCTGGGATTAAATTGACCCCTTTTGACACTTTCCACTCTTATATTCCAATACGAATTACTTTTTGAGATCCGATCATGATTGTTTAAAATGGAGCTTGCCCTCTGTATATATTCTGTTACTGCGACGTTTAAATTCCAAGTGCTTTTGTGTTCTAAGATCTAAATCCATAGAGAGAAAATTGAGTGTTTTGTACCTGTAGTTGCATGGTTTTGCGAAGAATTTAGTAGGAGAAAATCTAGATAAAAAGGGTAAACATGACTTCAATGTTCATCTTTGAGAACAGATTTGTGGTATTCATTCTTTTTTTTTAATGGATATTTCTGCTGCTCTTCTGCTGTAACCTCGTACTTTCTGTGATGATCAAGAGTAAATTCTTGCAGATTGTGGCCTTTGTTTGTGGATTTGTATACNATGAGGATAAAATAGTCTTATAGAGGATTATATTTAAAAGTCTGGGGACTGAATTGTCACTTTATAGATTCTGGGATTAAATTGACTCCTTTTGACACTTTCCACTCTTATATTCCAACACAAATTACTTTTTTTAGATCCGATCATGATTGTTTAAAATGGAGCTTTTTGTGCTCTAAAATCTAAATCCATAGAGAGAAAATTGAGTGCNATGAGGATAAAATAGTCTTATAGAGGATTATATTTAAAAGTCTGGGGACTGAATTGTCACTTTATAGATTCTAGGATTAAATTGACTCCTTTTGACACTTTCCACTCTTATATTCCAATACGAATAACTTTTTTAGATCCGATCATGATTGTTTAAAATGGAGCTTTTTGTGCTCTAAAAACTAAATCCATAGAGAGAAAATTGAGTGTTTTGTAACTGTAGTTGCATGGTTTTGCTAAGAATTTAGTAGGAGAAAATCTAGATAAAAAGGGTAAACATTACTTCAATGTTCATCTTTGAGAACAGATTTGTGGTATTCATTCTCTCTCTCTCTCTCTGTTTTTTTTTGGATATTTCTGCTGTTCTTCTGCTGTAACCTCGTACATTCTGTGATGATCAAGAGTAAATTCTTGCAGATTGTGGCCTTTGTTTGTGGATTTGTATATTGTGGATTTTCTTCATCCGAGACGGCTGCTGGGCAGCATACATCAACCATTAGACGGTGCGTTACATTTTATATAATCCTGTAGTATTTCTTCTCTATAGTTCCAATGCAAAATACTGATTCAACTGCTCGAATTGTGTTATACTCGTTTCATGATTTTGTTAAGCATTTATCTGAGCATGCCACATTTGACCTTAATGTTGAAGGCTCTGTTTGGGGCAGCTGCAGAGCTGCTGCGGGGAAGTTGACTGGATATTTGTTGCAGCTGTGTGAAAACGGCTGTGGGGCAGTTGTTTCTAGAAAAATGACAATTCTGCCCCCGTTTAGTTAAACTGTTTGAAACAGAACAATGACAGTCCTATATATAATACAACAGAATCAGGAATTCACTTTACAAGCAAAAAATGTAAAAAATAGACTTCTATCTTGAAAAAGCGTTTATTTAGAGTGATTTTGTATTATTTTCCACATTCCTTCTGTAGAAGCTTGTGAAAAGCTTATGAACTTAAGTCATTTAAATCAAACAAAACGATACATATTATTGAAAACAAAAACAATGAAGCTCTACCATTTAAACTAGAGGCTTCTGACAAATTCATTACCACATCATCCATCTCTCCCACTTGAACATAGTTTTGAGCAAGTTTTTGGAAGTTTTCAGGGTCCTCATCTAATTATTGTTCATGGAAACTCAAGTTAAAACAAAATGAATTAGAATGGATGAAAAGAATTATAAAATTTATTGAATAAATAAAAAACAGCAGGTATTAGAGGATCCTTACAACATTGAATTACAGCTTTGAAATATTTGACTTCCTATACCTGATAATTTAGATCCCTTGCTTTTTCTTCCAAGGGCAAACTTGAACATGCCTCAGCAGAAATAAACTTCTCTATCTACTTTCCTATGTTATAGGTTCAAAACATCGCATTTTAAGATTTTACCTCAAATAACAAATTCCAGTTTTCTTGTCAGTCATGTAATAAAAAACCCACCAAAAATGACTACAGGGATCATGAGACCTAAAAATGAAGTTCACACGAATCATCCCAAAATAACAACAGAAAAAAACATATAATAACAGAAGCATTTAAACCAAAAATAACCTCATCACACAAATGATGTTGTATTAAACCGTTAAATGCACAAATAACCTCATCACACATTTGACTCAGAGAATCTGCTAGCATGAAAAAATGGTATTCTTGATCTACTTGGAAAGATAGCTAGATCAGAAGGCAACAACATCAAGAAGATGGTATTCTTTAATATTCCAGTTTCTGTCTGATTTAACCAGTAATCGATACAAATGATCTTCACATCCTGCAATGTCAAACAACATACTAAACCAAAAATCCTGTGGAAGCTTCCTCAAAAGCACATTTTAAAATAATTTTGAAAGTTTCTCAAAACAATTGCATAATAACGTGATTCAGATGTTACAAATAACATTATGCCTAATCCAGAAAATTTTGAAAGTTTCTCAAAACAATTGCATAAATTATAAAGTCAAGTATTCGAATGGTATCTTAAAGTGCATGAAAAACCAAAAAAATAAAAAAAAAAATGATTTTCTCAGTGATATTTTTTTCTAAGAACTCAATACGATTGCAACATTCCCCTTTTCTTCTTTTCCCTGCCTTTTCATCGTCCTAGCCAGGTGTAATTATACTCAACCCAGAAAAGATGCACTACTGATGAGAGCATACAAGAAACAAGAAAATTAAACAAGATTAAATTGTGTGACGAATTCTCACATCCCCAACAAATTTAGAATTAAAAACCCTAGCTACCCTTACCCGTAAATTCTTTTATTCTCCATGTCGACTGAGATGCATAGTTTCTGGTGAAGGACTCCTCCGGAACTCTCCGGTTTCTGCTCGTCTCTTTTCTGCTTTCTGGCTTCGCTGAACGAGAGGCAGAATCGAGGGCACCGGGGTAAAATGCCAAAGAAGAGAAGCGGGGCCGTGGGAGGGAAGCAGGGCCGCGGGGTCGATCCCGCGGCCCGCTTTTCGTTTAGATTCGCAGCCGCCGTAGATGAAACGCCGCTCCAAACGATCTTCTTCTGCGGCCTCCCGCCGCCCCGCAGGGATAAAGCCGCGCCAAACCGACCCGAAATCATGTGGTCATGGTCGGACATAGTAAGCTTCGATTGGCTTTTCATGTATCAAAGAAAAGTTTAATGCTTTTAAATTCTTCTGGCAGATTTACATATGTACCACTCAATTTCTATGTATTTACATATCTAAACTTCAATTTTAACACACACGCCACCTAACCTACGTATGAAAAGTTGTATTTCACTTTTTATTTTTAAAAGTTAAAAAGGTGTTATTTTTGATGTGATATGAAAGAATTGGTTGGTATAAAATGTAACGAGTGAAGTCTAGGTATGAGATTTGTAAATACATAGGACTCGGGCAGTATGCATGTAAATGTTCTTATTCTTTTTGAAGCTAGCTGGTTGATCAACATGGCTGAGTTGACAGACAACCCAACAAATAGACAACTGCATGATACAATTGCACTGCTATTCCAATATGTTTTGGATCAATTGGAAGCATCAGAATTTTTAAATCTTTGTTTTCTTTTTTTATTTTAATGTCTATAATAATTATATTTCAAAAGCTTATGCCTCTAATTAATAGTTTTTCATTCATCTGCGAATAGGGAGGACAATGAATGGTGGATTCTGCCCACAATCCTTCTACTAGTAAAGTCATTCCAAGAGGGATTAATAAATTGGCACGTTGCAAATCTGGAGATTCAAGACTTGACATTATTTAGTCGTGACCCAGAGAAATTTTGGGCAATATGAAGAAGATTCAGCGCCAGATAGTTTGTTGCTGTAAATATATTTATATGTCCATTTTGTAAATTCCTTTTTTGCCGTGGCCTGTTTTTGCAAAGGTCTTCCAGGAAAGTTCCAGAAAGAAAAATAGAAAAGAAGAGAAATTAAATGAGTGATTTCCCCACTTGTGAACCCTGCAGCCACGGAGTTGACCATGTTTCCACCACCGATGGTCTGTTCGTTTCTTGAGATATTGATATCACTATCATGGAGTTTTCCTCATTATCATATTTGATACCAATGGTCTGTTCATATTTTAATACTGAATGCAACTTGAAGTGGCAGAAGCATATGTCAACCTGGTTTTAGTGATCATATCAACTGTTGTTTCATGTATTAGTTATTATTTAATTCTATTTCTGACTGATTTTCATTCCTTTGGCTGCTTATTTTATTTTTGTTGTGCGGTGTTAAGCTTGTTGACATTTCTCTCCTCAATGATCCAAGTTCAAAACACATCAAATTTTAAGTCTTAATATAAGATAGGTAGCACTTTGTGTATTAGCAGATCTAAGGTATGAGATTTGAATGTTAGCAATAAGATGATTGTTTCTTGTCAACTGTTGGTGAGAATATTTCAAATTCATTAAATATTTGTGCTGTTTGATTTAAAATAAAACAAATGCAAAAATTAATTTTAAGAACAAAAGATTATATTCTGACAAAATATAATAAATTCAAGGGGATTGAGCTCGGAAATAATTAATGGTGGGTTTGAAGAATTGTGTTGAACTTGAGCTTGTGTAAGCACATTGTTGTTTTGGATGATTTATTGTAAGAGAAAATAGAAGTAAAGCTTCAATGCTTATAAGATTTGATGCGATGCAGGGACCATCTGGTCTGGGCTTAGGGCTGGTGATGAGTCTTTTTCAAACTCTTAAGAATTTTACTCTACAATTATTTTACCCATTTGGCATCTAGGAAATTTTCATTTTATTTTCAATTAGTGACATGAGATAAGGTGACCTTTTTGCATTCTAGTATATGTATATGGGCATACTTGTTTCTATTCTTTAATTGCTTTTCATAATAGCTCGGAAGCATTGTGGATGGAAATTTTTTCGACCTACCACAAAGACAGATAAGCCTTTATCCAGCCAGGTCGGCCGTCGGTCAACGACATGAATCCTTTTCTCTCCATTGTTTCTTTTTGAGTGTCATTATTTCATTTAAATCTAATATGTTAATATCATTTTTTATAAAGTATGCCCATGTCTTTTTAGGTTTATCTCGTCCTTTCTTAACATAAGTTGATTCTAAAACATTTACTCTCCTAATCAGATCATCAGGATTGTAGGTGTTTGATGCGATCAAATTGTCTAAGACGGATATATTCATTTCACATTTCGTCTCTAAGTGTCAAGCCACTCATCCACCTATGCATTGTCATCTTTGCAGAACTTAGCTTTCTTTCGGATCTATGCTTCTACGTCATTGAGCATTGCAGGTCTCACCACCATCTTCTAAAATTTTTCTTCCAAGTCTAAGTGGTACTTTTCTATCGCACAATAGGCCACATGCATTCCTCCATTTCAACCAACCAACTTGAATTCTACTAATAACATCCCATCTATATCACCATTATTTAATTTGAATAATACACCCGAAATGTCTACAACTTTCATACTTTTTTAAGGATTTGATCACCCATTATCAAACTCTGTCACTAGAGTTACAACTACTAAAATTACATTCAATGTAGTCAGCCTTAAATCCACTCAAATTAAAGCCTTTAGACTCTAATATCAACCTTCATAGGCCAAGTTTTTCCTGAACTCTTTCTCTATGCTTATCCATCAAAAGGATATCATCAATGAAAAATATGCACCAAGATGCATCACCCTATAAATGTCTAGTAAGAGTGTCCATAACTAAAGCAAAACGATATAGGCTTAAAGCCAATCCTTGATGTAATCCGACTGAAATACGAAAATATTCAACCTATTCGTAGTAAAGCAAATCACCAAAATTTATTGTGAGAGCCAAATCATCATATATCTATATGAATATTTGATTCAAATATAAAATTTGGAGTAAAATAATCTTATAAAATTTAGATGCATTTACATACATATCACATTATTCTTATGCATTTACATATCTAACATATAATTTTAAAAGTAAAGCACACTTTTTTGTGCATCAATTTATGACTGAAAAATATTAAAGGTATAAATATCAAATTTAAGGTGTTTGATAAGTAATAATATAAGAATTGTGTGATATGCAAGTTAAATTTCCTCAAATTTAAAGGAAACGGTTTTTTATTTTATATAAAAATAAATAAATAATTGAAAATATTCAATTATTATTCATCAAAATGGTGGCGTTATAAATATAAAAATGTAAAAATCAGGTATTCTACGGTCAAATAGAATATATAATTTAAAAACTCTTTCTTCTCACAAAATCAGAGTGGCGCAGCGGAAGCGTGGTGGGCCCATAACCCACAGGTCCCAGGATCGAAACCTGGCTCTGATATGAGATAAAGGCTGCCGCTCCACTTTTTATTCTTTTAATTTCATCATTTTTCTTCGGTGGTTTCTCTAAATTTAAAATTAATGAGGGTATAAAGGTAAAAACAAAAATTTCATGAAGTTCAATGCGGCATTTCTTTATTTGGCAGTTGATTAATAATCGTTCATATTAATCGACTTTGTACGGTTAAGCATTTATCATAAAAATAAATTAAATTTTTAATGTTTTTTTTTGTTATTCAACATTCAGGAATGAAAATAGTTTCCTTTTTTATGTTTATTTTTAAATTTCATAATATCAATGATTAAATATTTAATAATATAACCCCTAAATTTTAGAGAGCCTTAATGTGTATCTTTGCTTAAAGGTGTGCTTGGGGAGCTTGTGCGTTTCACGATAAAATATTTATCCTGAAACACAGACCACGGGTGGGCCTGCGGCCTGCATTTAGTGTAAAAATCCAAACAAGAATTCGGATAAGATGACAAAACGCGCAAACCAAACGGTACGGTGGCGTTTTCAAAACGTCTTCCGCACTTATAAGCTGCCCCAAACAGACCCTAAATTTTACAAATAGATTGNCTGTCAAAAACGGGCCATAATTTTTACAAATAGATTGTTTTCTTGACTTTTAAATCATGGCGTCTAAATAATAATGGCTTCAATACAATCTATCCACCAAGCCTCAAGTCAATCTTTCTTGTAATGCTGAGTCCACAAATGCCACTAAAGTGACAAGATAGCATGTAGATTTTCTTTTTTTCATTTTATTTTGAGGGGAACACATATTCTCTCCTTATTATTATATTATTTTTAGCAAATATAGATTGTTAGGTGTGAGTTGAGAATCATTTATTGAAGCATTCCAATATTGAGGTCAAAGGAAGGCATATAGTGCCCATCCTCTAGAGTGAAGCTTCTATTATTGTTATTTTTTTAATTTGAGTATTAAAATATAAATTTAATGTAAGAAAAGATTTGATTAGATGACTTTTGAACCTAGTTATTTTTATAAAGTAAATTAATGTACACCTACATGATTTTGACTTCTCCACATCTATATTTGTTTATGTAAATGTTCTTTCAAATTGGTTAAGTTGCTTCATGTTGATAAAAACTCCTTGAGGTCATATGGCATAATGTATATGCACACAACTAACTGGTTTAAGAATAAGAATTGACGACTAATGCACGATAATGAAATAATAAACTCAACTTGGAATTCAATCTGTTGAATCACAATTGGTCTGATTAACTCATTAGCCAAAGCATCTAAAATTAAACTCTAATGAGCTAGAATAATGGGTATGGAGTAGGGAAAAGTAAACAACCCATCTTATGCAGGGCACTCATATGAGACCGTTTATCACATAAAATTTGATTGATTTATTTTGCAATTTGCCATTGAGCATAATGTTATATCATCAGCTTTAGTTGCATATATCTATTTTTATTTTATTTTCTTAAATTACTTTTATTTATCATGTTAATTTCCTTCTTATTTCATCTATTTATTTTAGATCGATAAACTTTTGGGTGAAAGAAAATAGTTGTACAATTGTTGTCACTAATCTCTTGCATGGAAATTTAGGGCCCATTTAGGGTAGTTTATTTGGTGCGGTGGCGTTTTGGAAACGCACCTGACCTGTTTGGGTAAACTGCGTTTTGACAGCTTATGCGTTTTGAAAATGCTCCGCACCTATCAATGTGTGGTGACAACCTTCTAACAGTAGTCTGACTTTCCAAAAAAAAAAATAATAGTTTGCAATAGCCACCGCATCTAGCTTATCAACAGCTTATCAACAGATTATTCAATAAGCTGCAGCTGCCCCAAACAAACCCTTAATTGCTTGGCATGCATTTTTGCTTAGGCCAACCACACAAGTATCTTTTTAATCTTTTGGGGGCTTGCATTGGAGTACCATGGACATGGTCAGGTGCTTGTGAGATTCTCACTTGCTTGAAAATCAATTGGCAATACAATTCATTCATAAAATTGTTGGAGTCATTGTTGGCCATGGAAAAAGCCGAAAGATATGTGGCTTGCATCATAAATGAGGAAGGAGAGACATGTGTTCATGTATACATGTGAAGGAAGCTTCCATACAGGTGTTGTAAATTCTTTTGTGCTTGATATTTTCATGGATGTCCACCTCTTTTTTATGTCATGATTTCTTTAAAAAAAAAACTTAATTTTTAAGCTATTTTTTGGTTAATTTATTGGAAGTTTTATGAATTATTTCTTTTAGCATTGTAATCATCATATTTTGAATATACATAGAGATTATTCTCTCTTTTAAAATTTAATTTGATAGCTCGTTTGTTTCACTTTTTTAGATGAAGATAACTGAGACTCTTCTTTGATAAGAAAGTGATAGTTATACTTTCACCTTTTAACTATTTTGCAAAAATCACATTGTTCTCTCTTCTCAAGTAATATTCAATATAACATGAAGACTCGTAAAATTACTTAGCATTAGTTATGACTTGAATTCACAACTTCTCATAAACATAACTTTTATTTTGTCAATCGGGCACGTACTCATTTCGTGCATGAGTATTGGCATGATTGTCTACCCTCATTTCATGTTATGATTATTTTTTTTTCCAAATCCATCTTTTATATTCAAATGGTTTTTAAGTTTTTTTTTGTCAATATATTTGAAATTTTATACATAACTTTGCATTTTATTATTTTGAATAAAATAATAATTATTTTCTTTTCAAATTTAATTTGGTGGCAAATTTATTTATTTATTGTTGTTAAAGTTGAGTGAGACCCATCCTTGGATAAAGAAGTAATAATTATCTAAGTTTTTTTTGTTACTTTACATAGTAGAGACTCTTGTTTAAAATATATTAGTTTAAAGTTATAATTTGAAATCATAACTTCTTATAAACTTAATTAAATTGTTACCAATGAAAAACCTACTCATTTGTTTATATTATATATAAACTATAAACAAATACTACTATTTTTTAGCTACTTTATTTATTTTCAAACTCAATTTTAATTTTTGAGCTTGACTAGTACTCACTTGAAATTAAAATAAAAAATATTTATGGCTTGATCATGATCACTTTATTTTATTTTCTTCATTTATTTTAAAATAAGTTTTTTTAATGCATTATTTTCATGTTTGAATTTTTTTTGTTTTTAAAAGATAAACTAGATTGCTTATATAAACACTCAAAACATATAATATATATTTTAATTATTTTTAAAAATAATTAAATATGTTGTAACATACTAAACATATTTGATTTCAAGTAAAAATATAAACAAAATAAAATTAAAATTTAAATTAAAAATGATCCCAAAATGCCTCTTCGTGAGTTTCCATATAAATTTTTATTTGAGAAATATCATAGAATTTAATTAAGGTCTAAGCATATCTTCATAAATAGCCCTATAAAATCTCATTTCAAGTACCATATCAATCAATCTAAAATCAATTTTTTTATGGTTTTAAAATTTAAAAAAAAAAACAAAAAAAAATCAAAATTGAATGATTTGATCGGGTTAAGTTTCACTTTCTATTTATATGATAAATTCAATTCTATTGAATTTCAAATCATAATTAACATAGAGTCAAACCAAATTGTGCCCAATTTTAATTATTCTATTTCCATTTCCTTCAATAAAAGTAAAGCTCATGTTGTTGGGTGGTGGTGCTCATCAAGGAATCTCAAGACCATAGATGAAATTATTATAGAAAAGAGAGAATTTTGGCCTCCAAAGTTGCGTTCAAAACCCATTGAAGCAAGCTTCTACTCCCCCTTTGCTTTATTCTCCACTCAACTATTGGTAATCTCTCCTTTTAAAGTGCCATCTCCACTTCCACCATTGTATTGCGAGTTGAGGATGGTTTCCCACGCGTGGACACATATAAAGAAAAATTATTAGGTGTGGATAAAGTAGGTGCGGAAGGTGCGGAAGGTGCGGATTTCGTTTTATTTTTTGTTGTATTGGCTCTATTGATATAACCAAAATAAAATGAAATTCGCATGTGCGGACTTCACACCTAATAAATGCTGCTTTCATCCTTTTTTTTTAATTCTCACTCAAATATCAATATTCATGGTAGAAGCCCAACCCATATTTATCGTTTTTTTAATCAAATTCTTAATATAGATTTTGATCGTGACACACATAAATATATCAATTCCGTAGTTCAACAAAATTACTAGGATTTCCGTAGTTAAATATATACAAATTTCATTATGTATATGTCAATTTTCCCTTGTTTTTATCTTCTCAAAGTCACCTATCCAACTCCTTCATAAGCCTTACATAATTATAATATATATATATATATAGGTAAATTGACAAAAGAAATTATTGTAATGGAATACATAAATGCATAAAATGCTCCCTGCATTAAACTTAAATCTTACACTAATAATAGTTGATTTGAAGGGCCTAACATGTGATGTCTCCATGGGCACCTTATTTTATTGACTTATGTTCTGATCATGAGGCAGACGACCTAACTAGAGTTAAATGCTGTTTTTTATTTATGTTGGAGAGGAGTTGAAGCTTCGCTTGTAGTTTAAAACAAAGAAGAGTACATAACACCATATTCCTATGTATTTACATATTTAACATCCAAATTTTTATTTTTTTTAATTTATACCACTCAAATCATTCACATCCCTTCAAAATTACCTTTTTCATGCATAAGTATGTATATGTGAAAGATAAAGTTTAGGTTTTAGATATGTAAATGTGCAATAATTGAATGGCATGTATGTAAATCTTACACTTATTAATAGTGCTAATTAAAACTTTGACAAAATATTTTGTGTTTTTTATATATTTATGTTGTGATCAATTCTAATAATTTATATGATTTTTCAATATAAATTTAGATAAATTAATCTCCCATTTCCAAAATTCCTTGTTTTAGAGTGTTCAAAACACAACCTTAAAAAGGTATCCAATGACACAATATTTTATTTCATTTCAAGATCTAAGTTAGCTGAAGCATTAATTCATGCCGCCATTAAATATCAGGGAGAAGATATTTTCCCTTTTTCCTTACCGTCACATGAAATTTGGCATTTCCCACTTATGCCAATTGGTACGCATTAACTCTTGATAGATGTGCCCCCCCTAGCCCTCATTACAAGGAGATCCCTACCAAACTTAATTTTAACTGCATGAATCTTATTAATTATATGAGACACAGCTACAGCTAGCTCACCTTCGCCATTAAAATACTTTATGTATATATATATATATCATGCCAACGAAGAGAAACGACTAAGCTCCTCAGATGCACCATGTGCGCTTAAATTTCCAATAAACTGTAAGGCCATGGATGTAGCCAGAGTACTGTGGAGAAATAACATGTATTGGCTTCCTCAATTATTTAATGTGTTTGTTTGATGAGTTCAGAATATCTTTTGCAATAATGGCTTTTACGGGGGACTGAAATAAATGCGATGGTTGATCAACGTGTCCTAACAGTTTTAGGTTTATTTGATTTGATTATGTTGATGTTGTATGTTTTATATAAGAAATAAAATTATCACATTCGCATGAAGGAATATCATGAATCAGTCTCTATGCAATGAAGCCAACGAAAAAATGCACTTAACATGAGGAGCTTTAAAATTATTAGATTTTGTTTCTTCGATAAGTTTAATGTATGATTAATTAATTAAATCGACTCTTATATGGAGCTTATCTTAAGTTAAATGTAGCGATTTTAAATTAATTATGATCAAATTTTAGTTAAAGTAATTTGATTTTTTTTTTTAATTTCAAGCTTTTGTCCCCCAATAAAATAAAGCTAAAAAGTTAAGCCCTCGGAAATGGAGCCGACGGTTGCATAGGCATTAGCTTTTTTTTTTTGTACTGCAGCAGACGCAGAACTTTTTTCGAAGTCTGATAATTATAACTTCACTAGAAGAGTTGGTGTATCGTTGAAGCGAGCACTGTGCAGATTTCACGCATATGAATTTTATTTTATTTGAATTGTATTAGTTGTATTTATATATGTATGTTTTTCAAAATAAAGGGCATGCATTCACAGACAGCACATATTTCTTTGGTTTTTACATGTTAGCACCTAAAATCTTTCATGTCACAATAAAAATAATATCATTTTTAACTGTAAAAAAATTGAAATACAATTTTTCATTCATAGAATACGTGGCAATTATGTAAAAATCAAAAGTTTGGTGTTGTTAGTAGGTAAATACATAAGATTTAGTGGTATGTATGTAAATCTTCCATAAAAAAAAATATATTTTGAAGTTTATAAATTTAAAATTTACCATCTATATATGTAGTTGTATTTAAGAAAATGAAATAGTTTTTGCACTTAATTTTTTTAAAAGTTTAGAATATAGCATGCATTAATGCGCGCACACACACNACCATAAATGGAGGGGCCCTTCAACGCATCAATATCATGTGACTGATCTTGAATACCAAGACAAGATGCCTTTTTTAAAAATAAAACACTCAAACAAACTTTTATTTATATATATATATATTTATTTATTTATTTTCAAATATATCTCTGATAGAAACTTAGAGACTTGGAAAAGTAATGGAGGTAGGAAGAGTAAAAACAAGAAGCCAACGCTTCGTTTTTCTTTTCTTCCACACTTCTTTTTGTTTCAGAGGAGAATTGTTCCAAGGCATGAACANGGAAGAGTAAAAACAAGAAGCCAACGCTTCGTTTTTCTTTTCTTCCACACTTCTTTTTGTTTCAGAGGGGAATTGTTCCAAGGCATGAACAAAATAGAAAAGATAAAACCCTAAACATACACACAGCTTTAATCGTGCGTGCAAATGGGGACTCAAAGATCGACCACGTCTTCTTTAACAAAATCATCAATGGTTTTTAAATCAAATGACGTAAAGTATATAATTTTATTTTGTAAAGTATATATCTATCTTAGAGTCAAGATTTATCTATATATTTCAACAATCAAAATGTTGTAATAAAATCAAAATCTANATCTCTCAATGTTCGTGCCATATCCAGCTGACTTGAAATTCATAATTCATTTAATTCTAGCTATGGGTCGAGTCATATTTTTTTGTTACATCGAGCCATACTGGAATTGAAAATATTAGCACATGTAATTGGTATATTGAATTTAAATTATTAAAATTTAAATCAAATAAATTTTAAATCACACTTAAATCAAGTAACTACCAGAAGTTAAGCCCCCTCAATGAAAGATTTGTATTTGTATTTTTTTTTTCATGTGTCATTTGCGATGTGTTTTGGCCAGCTATTGTTATTTGAAGAAACTTTTATAAAGTTGTCATAGAATAAATTATTGTTTAAATTATTGTGGTGGTAATTATAAAACTTTTTTAATTTAAAAAAAAATCATAATACAGCTTTCTGGTTATCACCACAGTTAGTCAGATCAAATTACAAAATAGAACTTCGTTTGAAAAAACAGACAAGCATAGTTATGTCAAACACTAAAAACTGCCCTAAAGCCAGCCTTAATTAACTATACCACTAGTGGGGGTCATTTTGGGGCGATTATTGCATCATGATATCGGACGCAAATTTGCGTCCAGTGTCCAGTGAGCACTTGTCACGCCATAAGTGGACCTCACTGTAATACAGTAGTTGAGTACATTTTTTGGAGTGATGGGGCTCACTTGCACGTAACACACTCTCACTGGCCTACAGAAGCAAATTTTGCGATCCAGAATCCGGATGTAATAACTTTTCCATATTTTGGGTTTTAATGAATAATGGCTGGAAAATTTGAACTAGTCTAATAAAAATGGATGAAGTTGGAATTGTTGAAATTTGAACACATAAATCTAAAACAAACTTAAATCCAAATAAAAAAACACAAAAATTAACACCCCTAAATAAATAAATAAAAATTAGTTTTTCCTCCATCACTTCTATCTCAGGAAATAAATGCAAANTTGAAATTTGAACACATAAATCTAAAACAAACTTAAATCCAAATAAAAAAACACAAAAATTAACACCCCTAAGTAAATAAATAAAAATTAGTTTTTCCTCCATCACTTCTATCTCAGGAAATAAATGCAAGATTTGACCATCAATAGTGCCAAATATCTCTAAAGCAGATCGATGAGACACATATGCCTCATGCCAAGCATTCCAGCACATGATGACTCTTTCCATGAGAAACTCATAACAATTAATAAGAAACTTTTTTTCTTAATTACACACACATAAACATACACCAAAATAGGGGTTACATATGTAAATACATAGANCATGCCAAGCATTCCAGCACATGATGACTCTTTCCATGAGAAACTCATAACAATTAATAAGAAACTTTTTTTTTAAAAAAAAAAAGAGCAACTTTAACTTTTCTTATAATTACACACACATAAACATACACCAAAATAGGGGTATAGGAATTGGCTGGTGGTATGAATGCAATCAGATTCCTGATGAAAAATAACAAAGGGGAAACCGACATCCAATAGTTAGAAGAAAGAGCCAAAATTGAATGGCTAAGATATCATTACAACAGGCCCTCTTCCCTCTCACCAAAATTCAAAATCAACCATAAATGGAGGGGCCCTTCAACGCATCAATATCATGTGACTGATCTTGAATACCAAGACAAGATGCCTT
>JXCR01122620.1:82999-134148 GCA_002079205.1 Phalaenopsis hybrid cultivar | reverse complement strand
TAAATCTAACAACATATATATATATATATATATATATATATATATATATATATATATATATAGTATACGTAGTATTTTTTAGTGAACTCACAAGCAATGCATGGAGAAATTGAAACTCCGTTGGGATTTTATCATGATCATTGATATTGGAGTCAATATTTTAAAAATGGATAAAAGAGGGTGCTTAATTTGTAAATTGCAATGTTTTGGGTGCCCTGTGTGTAATCGCCCCCTTTTTTTTTCTTTTTTCATTACATGATGGCATCATTATTTTCTTAAACATTACTTAAACTTGACTGGAAATTTTCAAGTTTCTACTGCTTAAAAAATTCCACTTTGTGGCATGTTTAGTACAATTATTGAAGTATCAATTATAATACAAGAATCAGATGGAGACTGGCTTCGCCAACTTTCATAATTTGTGTATTTACTCTTGAGTGCAAAGCATCTTTCTCTCAGTTGCATTTTTAACTTAAGTGAATGCTATCAAAATTGTTTTTTCTCAATGCTTCTGCATACATTTACAGATGGATTTGACCTTTTTGAAAGCCTTCTATAAGTGTTGCTACTGATGTTCACAGCCTTGATATCAAATGATATGCAACCCTTAATATGATGCAATTTATTTCCATGATATAAATACTCTACAATTCATATGAGTTCTATTTTTAAATGTATCATTCCCTGTTCTTGATTAATGAAAATGACAGGTAGAGGTTACCCTAATTGATGTTTCCAGTTCCACCCGCAAATTCAAAATAAGACCTCCAGAGAATGTAGATTTTGTAACTAGAGATTCTCTGCTTTACAGATTTTTCAGTCCTGTAGGTAGATCATCCTTGACACTTCCAGATGATAGAGGTGAAGCAATATCTATCGTAAGGAAGGCACTTGAAATTTACCTGAAGACAGCCCATGAGGAAGGCATCCTTATGGGCGCGATAGGACTTGGTGGCAGCGGTGGAACTTCTTTGATCGCACCAGCATTGAGATCTCTTCCTCTTGGAGTTCCTAAGCTCATCGTGTCCACTGTTGCCAGTGGTCAAACCGAACCATATGTTGGAACATCTGATTTAACTTTAATTCCATCTATTGTTGACATCTGCGGGATCAATAATGTTAGTAGAGTTATATTATCAAATGCTGCAGCAGCTGCTGCTGGAATGGCCGTTGGAAGGTTGCTGGAATCTGATATTTCCAGTGAAGAAATTACTCAAAAACCAACAGTTGGCATAACCATGTTTGGTGTGACCACTCCTTGTGTTACTGCTGTTAAAAGAAGATTGACTAACGAAGGCTACGAGACACTTATATTTCATGCCACTGGCATCGGTGGTAAAGCTATGGAAGAGCTTGTTAGAGATGGCTTTATTCAGGTATCTTGAATTACTTTGTAAAAGTTTCAGATTTTTATCTGAAATTTTGATTAGAAACATATATGAATTTTATGATAAACTTTTCTTATTTGTTCTGGCATTGTTATGCAAATAATTTAGCAGCTAAGTTCAAGGCTGATTGGTGTCTTGAAAACTGAACTAGGAATACCTATATGCAGTGTGAGGTGAGTATTGAAGAATTATCTTTATAAACAATACAGTGGAAATATCGGCATGGAGTATAAAGTGGGGTATACCACTTTGAATTGTACCAAAATAAATATAATGTGTGCTGGAGAGTGAATCTGTAGAATAGCTTGGTGAATCTATTCATAATTTCCATTCAGAGCAGATGTTTTTCCATTGTGAGCAGTAGCTCACTAGAGTGCTGTTTAATAGTACTAAGATTTGCAGCAGATTGGTTGCTTCTTTTATTTTGAATTTTTTTTATTCTGATTTGTTATTTTGACTGATAGGGTGTCCTGGATATCACAACAACAGAAGTGGCTGATTATATAGTTGGTGGTGTCATGGCTTGTGATAGTTCGCGCTTTGACGCAATAATAGAGAAAAAGGTTCCTCTTGTTCTTAGTGTTGGAGCTTTGGACATGGTGAACTTTGGAGCTAGATCCACATTGCCTAATGAGTTTGATCAAAGAAAGATTCATATCCATAATGAACAGGTTATGTCTTGCTTTTCAAGAGTCTCTTGTTCCGTAATTATATTTGTTGTGAAACTAATTCAAGTTTTGTAGGATAAATTTTATGTAAGAATGTATTCATGTTTATGCATTTTATTAAGAAATATAATTATGTCCCTCTACTTCTATCTACTTATGTATTTTTATAGAAAAGCTTCTATCTTTACCGGTACTATCCGGGATCTCTGCATGGGAAAATACTGGAATTATTTCTATTCCAGCTGCCGTGAATGGGATACATGCTTTGTTTATTTCACAGTTCAATTACTAAGCCCATTCAGATCCCGCTGGAATTATTCCATCTAAATTAACAGCATGATCTTGACAAGATTAGAAAGTTATTTATTCTACTCACTGTTTTGTGCAGTCTAATTTTCAATTAGATTATATATTTGCAATGTGCATCGCATATTTAGAATCAGATTTGTATTTGGAGTTCTTTTCTTTTGCATTTGATCCTTTGTTACCTCTACACTTGATTAACTAAGAAAAGAACAACCTTTCATCCTCTTCGTTTTTCCTAATGGTATAGAGCAAATGAGTTAATCCATATTTTTTTGCTAACCTGCTTGTGCCATGTTTTTATTGAGGAAAGTCTGGAACCGGCTGCTCCTTGGGTGGGCCGGCCAGCTGCCTTCCAAGCTTGGAAGATTGGATTGGAAGAAAACTATGGAAAATCCTTTAATTAGTTTTATTATTTTTCTATTTATGTTTTTTATTTTTATTTCAGAATTATTTCCTTTCCAAAAATTAGATTAGATATATTTGGTAAGTTTCTAAATGAGGGATTGGTTTGCCTATATGTACCATACATATGACTAAGAATTTAAGCAATTTCCTTTTTAAGCAATTTATATGTTGTATGAGATTTTGGAAACAAACCCTAGCTCTCCTTCCTTGGTCAGAGTTCCTTCCTGCAGCTGCCATTGCCTACAGACCCTCTACCAGATCCTTTTCTTCCCATCTTCTCCCTCTAAGCTTTTTCTTGCATCATTCCTTCCCTACAGATAAGGGTTTAAACGAGCTTTCCCGTGTAAACGAGGCGAACATGAGCAAGCTTAAAGCCTGTTTGTGTTTAGCTTGTTTGAATTTTTTTTTTTTTACTCAAAATGAGCATGTGTTCGAAATATTTCGTAAATAGCTAAGTTTGTGTTCGACTCAATTTAAATCCGAATTTGTTCGAATTAGCTCGTTTTCGGCTCGATTTTGAACTAGACTCAAGCTTGTATATTATAACCATTCCAACTCATTGGACTCAAAAATAAAGTTTTATTTAAAATATTGTTTCATCCCCACGTCATAATAGAGTACAAATGAAAACTGAGTTTTTGGTTTTCGTTTTTACAGTTAAATATGATTCCTAATGGGAGTCCTTCCTTTAGACAATGTGGGACTAAAATTTTGGGTGGCAGGATATGCTTGTGGAACTCTTGAGGCAATTTACGTACATAACACCTGATTTTATCTATTTACATATGTGATAAGAAAAGCCAAGCTTAAATAACAGGCAGCTTTTTGGGAGAAAAGACATTTACATACATTGGACCCATATATGCTATTTTGGGGACATTTACATACATACCACCCAAATCCTATTTATTTACATATCTCAAACCTAAGTTTATTTATTTTATAATTACACCTCCCAAATAGTTTTTATAAATAATAAATTTTAGCATTTTTAATGCATATAAAAANCATATATTATATATATATATATATATATATATATATATATATATATATATATATATGTTGTTAGATTTAAATTTTGTTCAGTAGACCTTGCCCAAGGAATAGAGCACTAAACCGAAGAAAGGAGGTTGAGAGAGGAAGAAAAAGGGCGAGAGAAGGAGAATAGGATGACTTCTCCCGATAGGGGAAAAAATGGGGTGTTCTAAGACTCCTGAACTCATTTTATTCCATAAATTAGTTATTACAAATGAGTGAAGCCAAAAGCAATGTTTTTAAAAGGCGTGGGCGTTTTAGCTGTTATTGGGCGAGGCGTAAGTCCCAAGACGTCGGGCGTAAAACTAGCAATATTAAATATATATATATATATACACACATGATGTCGGCTATGCTCGAGAGCTCCGCTAGGGCTTCCAATAGAGATTTCGGTCGCAATTGATTCTACCTCTGGAAGAGAAGATCTCGAATCGTTGACCCTCGCTCCGGCGTCTGCATCTACATCGATGTCGACGTTCGCACTCCCTGTCGCAGCTCGAGTTGTCGTCTTCCTCTGTCCCTATCGTTCTTCTACTGGACGTCGACGTTCGCACCTGCTCTACTAGACGTCGTCGTCTTCCACGCCTCTGTCGCTCGCAGCTGTTGTTTGCGCTCGATTCTTCTGTTTCGGTGTTGCTCCTGCTTCTGCGCCCGACAGCTCCTCTGCCTTTCAGCAACCTCGTAGCAGTTTAACGCCGACAACCTTTGATAGCGTTTCCTTTTTCTTTGGTTGAGCCGGACAAAGTCTCCTTTGCCCGCGTAGTGGGTAACTCTCAGGAGTCGGCAGTGGTATTCCCCTCAAGTTATAAGGAATGTCGTGAGGGTACAAATGATTGTCATTTTATTAAGAAGGGAAGTAGGAAAGGAGGAAAAAAAAACAATCTTTTTCTCCGAATCAGAAATTTCTATCCTGACAGAAAAATTCAAGTTTGCTCTTATTGACAAATTTCAGTGGGGATACTCTCCTATGGATGTTATCAGAAACAGTGTTAATGAATTTAAGCTGGTAGACAAGTGGAAAGTGAGAGTGGGACTCATGGATGAGAAACGTGTTGATCAAACTAATAGTCGCTGAAGACTACACCAGAATTTTCTCCGAGAAATATCTTAATATCGAAGGCAAATTAATGAAGTTACTCAAGTGGTCTCCTAATTTTGACCTAAAGCATGAAACCCCCACTATACTGGTATGGTTTAGTTTACCTGCTCTCAAGCTGCAATTTTTTCACCATAAAGTTCTCTGCTCTATTGGGGTCATCCTTAGGGATCATTTGAAACTAGATCTGCCTACTTTCAACCTAATCAGACCCTCGGTGGCCAGAATACTTGTGAAAAAGAATATTACTTTACCGGATGTTAATGAAGTATGGCTGGGCACAACTCATAATAGTTATTGAAAATAAATCGTCATGGAACACAAACCCTCATATTGTACCCACTATAAGATGTTTGGTCATATCATTGTTAAATGCCACAAGTTTCATCCTATTTTGAAATCTAAGGTTCAAGTGAATAAGGAGAGGTCTAACCCCACTGTTGTTGACATTTTAGTTCCACCTGAGGAGGATACTACCAGACGGGAGGTGTTTGATGCCCCTGAAGACCCCCCATGATACTGTTGTTACTATTACTGCAAGCGGTGCGATGTTGGCACCCACAAACTCCATAGAAAACAATACTGATGGACAATTACATATAAATGATAGTGTTCAGATTGATAATCAGGAGAGTCTCGCAACTCCACTTATTCAAGAAGTATCCGATGTAGAGGCAACATGCTTCACATATTCTAGAACCTATTGTGGGTACTACTGTTGGTATTCCTTCTGCTTCAGATCTACCCCAACAGGCTGATTCTCCAAAGAAGGAATGACATATTTACACTTCTAGGAGAAAGAAGAAGAATGAAGATTTACTAGAGCTCAGGAGTCTTATGGATGATACTTTGGTTATTACGGGTAATAGTCAGCACCTTACCAATCTGCTAGCTGAATCCCTACCTAAAACTAGAGTCAGAGGCAAGACTAGATTGTGATGACCCACACTTTTTCACCGTCAGGGTGGTTTTTGGGTTTTTAAATTTCTATATGTACCCATCTTTTATATTTTTTGGTGTGTTGTACCATGTGAGTTGGGTGTTTAGGCCCACCTATACAAGCATATTTGTATCTTTTCTTTAATATATAAAAAATAAACATACATATATACATACATATATATATATATATATATATAGGAAAAAATAAACTATTTACGCATAATAACAAAAAATTAAACATAAACAAAACAATTCTTTTAGAATTAGAATTTTCAAGATATTAGCAAAAATTAAAAAAAATAAAAACATATAAAAATAACTAATCATGTTTGAGTCAAAAAATTAATTTTTATCATTTGATCTCAATTCTTAAAGTTTATTCATTCTTCAAACTGATCATCAAAATCTTCTTCTTCTTCATCAATAGTTATATCCAAATCGCAATCAAGTCCTTCATATTCTTTGTATTCATTGTCCACTTATTGAAGTCATCATCAAGCTTAATCTTAGGTGTATTCATAATTTTTTCTCCTTACCATTGTTGCATAAATTACAAAGACAAACAAAATAACAGTCATAAATATTTAGGATATTTTTTCTATAAGAAATTAAGAATGCATATTTATGTAAAAAAAATTAAATGTAAATATGGAACTTGTTCTTTCATTCATCTTCCTTTACCTGTGACAATGTCTTATAAAAATGTCATTTATTCCTTGTGTATTATTTTGTGATTCTTCGTTTGCATTTATCGTGGGCATATTTCTGATTAGATGAACATCAAAGACTTGTTCTTCATTCATCAAAGAAGTTTCGTGTGAAAGCACTGGATCTTCTTTCTCAACAATCCACTCATCATCAAAGTCCATATCATTTATCAGTATTAGATCAAAATATTGTTTTCTTCTTATACTTCTCTCTCTCAATCTAGTATTATATCTTACATATACCAGATGATTCAATCTCTTATGCTCCAACCTGTTCCTCTTCTTAGTACGAATCTAAGATAAAAAATATTATATTTAAGAGGTGATTATGAAAGAAAAAGTAATAATTTTAACTTTTAAGAAATAAAAAAATTAATGCTGATTCAAAAGTGCTCAAACTTCTTCCAGACCTGATGAACTGCATGTGAGGATTAATAAGTCAAATAGCAAAATTCATTAACTCAAGTGTTTTCCCACTAAATCTCATCCACCAATCAACAAGAGATCTCAACTTTTTTGAATCCATAGCAACTCTACTCCCAAAGTCTCCTCGTAAGTTATCACACAAGTCCAGTTAAATATCAGTTCTAAGCTAATCTTTATAGTTTAACATTCTTTCCATACAAGCAAATAACTCTTCTTTTACCTCATCATCATTAGAAAAATTATTCTCAAAGCGAAATTGAGGATTTAAATAATAACCAATTGTATGTAGTGGTTTACGAAGTTGAATTTCTCATCTTGCATCAATTTTTTCTCCAAATAGGTTGATCCTTCTTTTCATTATGCCCACAATTAAAAGTAATTTTTTCTTTTGTTGAATCCATTAACAAGTAAATATAACCCATGACTGACCATTCTTTTGAGTCAAACTCTCTTAGAATATTTACAAGCGGCACAACACTTTTGGTACAATAAGCTAGATGACCCAAAAAATGTGGATTAAACAAAAATAATAGTTCAAAATTTTATGCCTTATGTCTTCTTTGTCCATTGCCTGAAGTGGTTGCTTCAGTTTGTAAATGTTTTGACGGGTCAAATATGTCATAGCAAACTGTATTGTGTGATGGCTGGACGAACAAGTTCCCTCTCTTTTGTAAAGATCTCATTAAGCCTAGAACATTTGTGACCATAAATGAATTTTACAACTTATTTTCTTTTTGCACCTGTGTTATCATGAATCTTCAATTTTTCGTTGTCTTCTAGCATTAGGTCAATAGAATGTGCTGCACATGGTGTCTTGTCTTTTTCCATTATTTTTTTACCCACATTCACATAGTTTGACCCATTATATGTTATAATTTGCACCACATTTTTTTCTCACTTTTTCAATCATGTCATCCAAATAAACGAATAGTAAATCACAACTTTTTATAACATTACAAGCATCCACAGTTTTAAGAAAAAAGGTTTCAGTTGGACTATTCACAAGAAAATTAATCAAAGTTTTACATTTTTCATCTGTTCAACTGTCTGACATAATCGAGCACCCATATTTACTCCATGCATTTCTATGCTCATCTAACATGTTATTGATTGTAGCAATCTCATCTTTGAGTATCTAAGTTCTCAATTCATGCATTGTAGGTGAAGCAAAACTAGATCCAAAATTAGCAACTAAGTCCCACTATCCGACCGGTTAGTTTTTGGATCTCTTTAGTGTTCCGTGGGGGTAACATATCAACGAGTGCTTAGGTTTTCTTAGGGTTTTATTTTATGCCCTCTATTGGTCAATAAATATTCGTGAAATTTGCCAGTCGAAGATCCGTATGTACACTTCAAGGAATTTAATCTTGTGTTAAATTTTGTAAGTTTTTGGAAAATTTCTTTTAAGTCTTCAATGTGTTGTTTGGCCGACCGATTCTTCACTAATACATTGTCCACACACCCTTCAATATTTTTTTTATTCATAAAAATTACATCCATAAGGCATTGGAATGTTGCCTCAGCATTTTTTCGCCTAAAAGACATTACACTGTTATAGTAAATTCCTTCATTAGTAGTAAAGGAAATTTTTTCTGTCAGCCAGACCTGTGAAATTGGCTCGAAGATCATAAATCGCTCGAAAATCAGATCGAATTTAGCTTTGATCGAACTCAAATAGAATCATTTGAGCTGAGCTACAATCCAAATTAAAGGATCAAATTTATTTTGAATTGATTTAGATCCTTCCTCGACTCAGATTGGGATCAGATCAAAATCTAAATAAATTTTATTGCAGACTCGGTTGGTGTTGACCTCAATTTTGAGGTTTTTCTTTCTTTTCCTCTTCCTAGAGCCTAAAATCTAGCCTTAGGGTTTCCTATTTGACTCTCCTAGAGGACTAGACGGTGACCTACAATATTTAGAAATTCGAGTCATTTCTTTGCTCCTCGAAGTTTCATGTGGACGGTTTCTAATTCTCGACGTCCAGTTGAGTCGATTAAAGCCGACACATTGAAGCTCTTGTTGAGTTCCCATAGGAATTTGAAAGACATAGGTGAACCCCACGACGTTCGACATTTGACTTTCTGCCGAGAGCAATATGTTTGACTATGGTTGTCATTTGGGCGAGAACTGGTCATCAATTTGCTCGTTAAACGACTTTGATTGGACCAAAATAATTTCTTTTGTCGCAATGTGTGTGAATTAAAGTTAAATTGGCACGATACTCGACGAACTTTTCCGGGAAACCTCGGATGACGAAACAGACTACACTAGTGAATCCGGAACGTCGATTTTTGCCAGAAATGACATATATCTTGATGGGGTTTTAAATCAAGTTAAGTTGTACATAAATTGATAAATTTTGAATAGAATAATATTTTTTTTTTTTTAGTAAATTCAATTAAATAAAAAAAAACTGCGCTTCCTTAACCCTCGCTTCCCCATCCGGTGAGTTCCCCGTCGAACCCTTGCCGCTCTTTCGGCTCTCGAAGCTTCCTCTTCTCTAACCGAATCTCGATGCTTCTTCCGGTTCTCCGATCATCTCTTTCCTCGCCGGTTTTAACTGGTTTTTGCCACCGGTCACTTTGCCGGTAACCATTTTCTAACAAATTTTCCCGCCCAAATGCGTAAGCTTCATCGGCAAGCACCTCTCCTTACCCTCTTGTTAGCTATAAATACCCCCCTTTGGGGAAGGATTAGAGGTTAGTTTTTTTTTCGTCTGAACAATTTGAGGAATTTTTGCTTGATGATGGCTTCGCATTCTCTGAAAGTTGTTCGGGGAGAGTTTTTTGGGTTTGGATGTTTTTTCTGATTCGTATACTAAGGAAGAAGTTCGGTTGACTGACAATTTCTTTCGGGATTAGCTTCTTCCATTTGTGGGATCTGGAGATTATTTTTGCTTACTGCTTATAAATTCTTTTAAACTTCTGAAGACATTTAGGGGAAGGATTTCCTCATTATTTTATAAATAATCGAGTAAGGATTCTTTTATCGTTATATATATATATGTATATAGTCATGAGAATTTGGTTGAAGCGATCTTCGTTTCTTTTGTTTCTTGAGAACCTCTTTATGCATAATACCGCCTGAATTGGGAGATTTTTTTTAGTTTCGGATCTTAGATTGGTGAATCAATATATCTGGCTTCTTTCTCTTGTACTTTTGCTTCTGTGAATAATTATATTTTGCCAAGGAAATAGCACTACATTTTTGCTTCATAGATGGAGGGAATTTGATATTATTATTTTTTTATTTGCTGATCTTAAGCTTCATTGAACTTTGTTGGAAATCAGAGTTTACATATATCATCAATTCATTGAGATTAATTTTTCCACGATTCCATAATTGTTAAATGCTGAATTTACGACAATAAATTGCTGTCATATATTGTTGTTATTTCGATACTTGGGCAATTACTTGGAAGAGCCATTTCTCACGCATTACTTATGTTGAGGCTATGTTTGCTGATTTCGGGCGCTTTCATCCTCCTCGTTGTTCTCTTATCGAGTAGATTCATATATATACTACACAATTTGCTTCGGTATTTATGTATTCAATATGTGAACCTCAACCTTGATATACTCGTTACTTCATACATGTATAAGAATGCCTTTCTACTAGCTAAATGATAAACCGATGGTGTTTTTAATATGATTTGAAAATTTGGATGATATGAGTATAAAGAGCAAAGTTCATGTATTAGATAAATGAATAAAAAAATGGATTGAGTGTTGGATATACGAGTTTTTTTTTTATTACAATAAAGTTAGTTTAATTCAGATTTGGAAAACTAGTTTTCTTGCATCCTTTTATAATTCTGCTATATATCTTTTGTTGGGAGATGAACATATTTTGCTTTGAATATAAATGTAATTGGGAAAATTTTCATATACACCACCTAATGACTATATATTCACAAACCCAATATTAAACTATATCACATTTATGCCACCTAAATCTTCCTTATTTAAATAAAAGTTAATTGTCATCTTAACCTTTTTTTCTATATAAGCAGTCTCAATTATAGGTAATGTGATATATGTATAAATTGAAGTTTGAGGTATGAGATGTAAAGATTTTTTTTAGAATCTGGATGTATTTGAACATGGAAAGTATAAGATAGATGTATATTTAATTATTCCTAAGTACTTGTATGTGTAATATTCAAATCATAAAGGAGAAGTTGTTAACTTTCTCTAATCATCTCATGCTTATGTATCACTTAATTGAAGGTTATGAATTTTATTTATCAACATATGTAACATCTAAACTCAGTTTTTACATCCATACCACTTCACTGGTTCCATCGTTGTCAAGATGGGTCTGCTATTCATTGGCTATTTTCATTAGTTAAGATTGCTTACTTTGTAACTCTTTTAGCTGAAATACTTACTGAAATTTTAAAGGCATAGAGAAGCATTCATTTGTTGTTTATGCACTCTATATATCAGAAAAAGATGTCTGAGACTATCAAAATTTGAAACTTCTTCGATATTTTAATCTTTCTGTAAATCTCACTCAAATGCCAAGATCATTAAGTAGTCCTTATCATTTGCGGTTCATAATCTAGAAAAATGTAGCTGTAGTCCTTATCATTCGCGGTTCATAATCTATAAAAATGTGGCTGGAAGGATCTTGCTCTGATGCTTTCTTGTTTGACAATGTGAATTTTTCTAATCTGCGTCACCTGGAATTACCCTGAATGTATTTTCTAGTGCACCTGGAATTGGGAAGTTACGATGGAGGAGAAAGAATATGATTCAATACATTTTAATTGTTATAATGGGAGATTAGTTATTATTTTCATGACACATGATCTAATATCTTTGTTAGTGGCAAATGACTTTTTTTTATCATCCATGCTAAACATTCAGCTTGTGTACTATGCAAATTTTGCGATGATTCGTATCAGAAAGTTGCTTAAACATTATATTTTTGTACCTCGAGACGTAAAATATCAAAAATGGTTGGATAAACATATGAAACATCAATGTGGTCTATAAGTTCGAGATGCGGGGTGACAGACAATGATGTAAAGAACCACTAATCAGCTCTTCTTATAGCTGAAAATATAAAATCAATATTCAATTAGTGAGATGCCCTTTCACTTCCTTAAGTCGTCGGCAGCTCTAACCCTCCCTCAAAAAGCTTGAGAATTAGTAGTTATAAAAGAACAAATACTATAGATATTACAGATACTACACTTGTGAGAAGAGAACAGACACTACACATCTTTAACTGATAAGTCTAGATACTACACATCACACCCTACACGACAGATACTACATTTATAACACATCATATATTACACATTAGACACTACCCGACAGATATTATAAAAAAAGATATTACATTTCTTTTGAAAGTTCGGACATGTACTATACACTGTTGATTGATAAGTTCAGATATTATATATCACTTATCCTAACATCGCATATAGGTATGCCACACCTCGATAAGTTCAGATACTATCTCACATGGGTACATATATCTTTAACAAGATAAGTCCAAATACTATTTAGATTCACACATCTATTGAATGACAGGGTCTAGGGCTGCCCGATTATAGGGGTGATTCGTTAGTGACCTCTAGTTGATATTGATAGGTTGACTTCAATATATCAGTGGCCTGGGGGATCGAAAAAAAAAGAAGGAAGTCTAGTCTGAGCCTAACCCCAAATTAAAATCATATATTCCACATCAAATTTTCATATTCTTATCATTTAACTTTTTTCTTTTATAATCTGCAAATCTTTATATACTCCCTTTATGCAATTGTAATCTATTTTGTAGTTTCGTCAGAATTAACCAGGTACACTTTTAGTTGTTTCAGTTTCTTTACTTTTTCTATTACATAGTTCTTTCTTTACTGTACATTTCTTTTCTTTTATATTGTATTGTACCTTTCTTTACCGTACTCTGTTATATAGCTTCTTTTCTTTCTTTATTGCACGATAGTATATATATTTGCTTATATTCTTGCTTTTAGTTACTACCTTTTAGTATGTTCATACAATCGCCTAGGATAGGCCGCTCGAGACATGAATTTCTTTCCTTTACTCTTTTCACGTAATGAGATAATGACATGACCGATTGACGATTCATCTCTATAATCTCTGTACAGTAGTCAGGACTACAACAAAAGGTGGAGACAGAAGCCTCAATCAAGCTTCGATAGATTTAAATAAAATATCTACAGAATACTGAGGTCGTTTGTCTAGTACAACGTAAATCTTCATACACTATCTTTTAGGATTTTCTACAATTTTATATCGTATGATATAGTCCTCGATTTTTTAGGATTCTGAGTTCGTCTAGTACGACATAATTCCTCTTATTTTCTCGAGTCATTTGCATGTGATATGCCAATATAAGTCTCGAATATCTAAATAACTTGCAGGACTAAAATATCACATAATTTCTCTTTCAAAAATGTATAGTCAAATCATAGGTTAGTTTGAGATGTCACTGAATCTTCTTCAGTATCTTCGATATCTCATACTTTTCACTCCTTTGTCTCTAGAAATAACTGTTCCTATTCGAACATATCCCACTTGATTTTTCCTATAAGCAATCGTGGAAACCTAAACGTTGAATTCTTGAAGACAAAACTATGATCTTAATCGAGAGTTTTCTTATGTGATTTCAGTTGTCTAAGATGTAATTAACTATAGGGGTTTGCCTCTATAGAGAGTTAAGAATCCAAAGTAATCTAAACCCTATCTAATTTGTGTATTAAATAGGGGAATTTGTCGGCCATAAAATTCGCAGAGCAAAATAAAGTCATAAACTTTTAAGTTTAGATAGTTAAGCCTACCACTAAGTGATACGTCCATCATTTGAGATGATATATCATTTATGGTATTGAGTTTAGTTATTTAAACTATTAGATATATGAGGTCTATTCGGTCTCATCATTTTCCAAAATAAAAAAAAAAACTATTTTCACAAAATTAAAATTACGTTATATATTACATTAAATTTAAATTTTAAAATCTTATTTAAAAAAAAAATTGATAGTTGGCGAGGGATTTTTTGCTTGAGATGAGTAACAGGGATTTGTATCTTCTCATTTCACAAAAAAATCATTTTTTCTGGGGGTTGGACAGAAGAGCCAAGGCAGGTTTGAGTCGGACCTACCTAGCTCATGAGCCAAAAATGACATTCGAGCCAGCTTGTTTACAATTCAAGCCAACTCGAAAATCGGATTGATCAACACCAGATCATATCGAAATTTAGTAGGATCGATTCACAATCTGATTTTGATCTGATTTCAAGGATTTCGATCCGATTTCAAGTCGGCCATGGATCGACTCGAAATTGGATCGTTCACACCCCTACCGTCAGCTGAGTGCAATTTGATTTGTTGGGATCAAAAGAATGCATCCAAAAAACTTAGAACTGAATGGCCGGCCACTGAATCTACCAAAGCATCAATCCTTGACAGAGGGGAACTGTCTTTCAGGCAGGCTGAATTTAAGTTTGAAAAATCAATGCACGTCCTCCACTTGTCATTGGCCTTCTATACCATCAAAACGTTGAAAATCAAGGTGGGTATTGCTTTTGGATGTACCCAACATCTTTTAGTTTATGTATTTCCTCCGGGATTGGTCCCGCTAGCGTCGTTGCCAAGGTCTTGATCTTTTGCTTCATCGATCAGATGAATTGATCGACGTTCAACTGACGACATGCTGTGTAAACCAATACTCCTAGCATTTCCGCCACAAACCTAGTCAAAACATCTCGGTTCTTCTGAAAAGTCTGGATTAACTAATCTCTATGTCCTGTATCAATAACTCACTGATTAGAAAATATTTACTCGATTCTCCATAGATGGTGGGAATCACCAAGGTAGTCTCATTGGTCTCGAGATCCTCTCCTCTTAAGTTCTAGATTTCCAATGGGTCAAGTTCCATATTGCCGATGGCCCGAAGGTAGCAAAACCGTGATAGTTCCAAATTTTTCCTGATTGTGATGATTTCTCCGCTCCTAAAGATTTCACTGCAACATGGTAAGTAGAAACTACAACCCTAAAGCTGTTTAGAAGCAGGCGGCCGATGATGGCACTGTAGGTTGATGGAGAATCCACCACAAGGAAAACCTCCGTGGAGGTGAACTACTTCTCATTTTCTCCCTAGCTGACTGCAACTCTAATTAATCCAAGCAACTCCAATTAATCCAAGTGCCTCCTTTCACTCGCCCGACAAATCGTATGATGGACTGGTTGGGGCAACAATCAGTTGGTTGATAGGCTCAGTTTGTTAAACAAAAATTTAAACAACACGTTGATAGAATTTCCTGTGTTAATCAGGATACTCCCCACCTAATTGTTGTTGAGCATGGTCGTCACGAGCATGGTGTCATTATACGGATTCCCCTTCAAGAGCAAGTCTGTGTTCTTAGAGGACGGGTTTTTGTCTCGGAGCAAAAGTAGCGGCCTAGAATTCCCCTGTTTAATGTCTCTTCAGATGGGCTCGTCGGGATGACTCAGTTCCTCCAAAAATGGAGGGTACCACCCCAACTATATGGATGACATTTATACGTATTGACCAATAAGGCACTTCCACCATCGAGGCCTTCCCTTGCCTCTGGGTTGCTCCAGGAGCCCAAAATACTACTCAAACTACTCCTTTAATTTCGCCAACTTGATTAACTCTTCGATCAAGTTTTGGAGGTGTCTGCACTCCTCTATATCATGGGTGTGATCTCTGTGGTACTGACAGTATTTCCTGGTATCCTGAAGGAAGCTTTAGCCCTCATTAGTGGGGTTTTCTTGAAATACTATTTATCCTGAATGGCGTCTGCTATTTCCGTCATGGATAATCTCAAAGGAGTAGTTTGAGGGCCCTCATGATTGTGTTGTGGTCGTTCATGGGGTTGGGCAGGTCTTTCATAATACATAACCAGTCATTGGTCCAAGCTTCTTGCGGACCCCTACAATCGTTGCTACAATTGACACCAGTGTTGTTGCAGGGCTGTTAATTTTCATATTGCGAACGGACAGGCGGGTGTAAGTTCTCTCTTGGTCTACATCCATTACTCTGTGGTGGCTGCTTCTGGAGTAATTGATATGATGGCTCAATTTTGAGAAAGTTATCATAAGCGTTGATGCATTTGTTGGCCATCTCTAGCAATTCGACCGAACTGTAGGGTTCTGCCAAGCCGAGGTCAAAATGCAACCACTTGGACTTAAGCGTTCGGTCAAGGCAGCTGTGCTATGTCGGGTTGCAGGTCCTTCAACTCTAGCATTTCTCTCTAAAATTATGTAATAAACAAACACAGTCTCTCATTCACCTGTTAGAGCTGGAGACTGAGTGCTTTTCCTAGGCCTTTAGGCGCTGGCAAACTGCATTAGGAAAAGTCTTCTGAAGTGGGAGAAACATGCAATCACTCTAGTCGGTAGTGTATTGAGCCACCTTAAAGCCGATGACCTCAACTTGCTAAAGAGCAATCAAAATTTGAATCCGTTGGAGACCTTCAGCAAGCACATTGATAATTCGAAAGACGCAATGTGTTCATTGGGAACCAACCGTCACTTATAAGATTATAAGTTCCTAAGATTTAGAGGGAGAACACATTCGTCTATTGCTGCAGCGCCTCAGTACGCCCAAATCAATGCCTTTCCACCATTGAGACAGTTCTGACACTTTCATGTTATTGTGAATTTTTGGCTCTCTCTGGGAAGTGGTTCAATCTTCTCCCGTTGTGATCTGGCACCGCTTCTTCTCAAGGAGGGTTCTGTGTTTCTCACGGAGTGCGTTCGCCTTCCGAAGCTGTGACCGCTCCTAAAGAGTGGCTGCTCTGAGGACTTCTGTCATCTGTCCCAACATCTGATTTGTGATCTGAGTTCTCAACTCTAGTAGTTTTCATTGTATGATCCTGCATTCACTATGCCTCTCTGAATGTCTTTTTGTTGTTGCGCTCCTCTTCTTGTTGATAGCATGACTTCACGCAGACCACACCTTTCAGGATGTTGAATCTAAAATTATCCAGGAGGCATACCCAAAGAATTGAGCATTAAAGAGAATATAGTAATAGAGAGAAGATATAATAGTGAATGGTAAAAAGTGTGTAACCTTTCTTCAAAAAAAATGACCCATATTTATAGGTATAAGAGTTCAGGATTTAAAATTACAATTATACTCTCTAATCATTAGTACTGTGAGGGTTATTTTAGCACATTACACACGTATCAGATATATTAGCTGGTGGAGATTTTTTCGGTTGGTAGACTGTTGTCAATCGGTGTGCCTTGAGTCGATCGTCCCTAGATGTGCTAAATATTTAAGTACCACATCCAACTCACGAGTAGATTCAAACCCGTGACTTGATGAGACTTACATTCTTCAGAGAGGCTCAAACCACAAAACCTGCACACANTAAATAATATTATTTAATTATTTCGACTCAGAGAGAGTCGAGCACGAACAAACAAACGTTTGTTCGTGTTCGACTTGTTTATAAATTGATCTAAAAAAATAGTTTGTGTTTGGTTCACTCGCTTAATGAACAAATCAAATACGAGTTATTAACAAGATCAACATGGACAATGAGCTTTTTTGACAGCCCTTCCTATAGGCGTTGGTTTCTTCCTCCGAATCTAGGCCTTCAAACTTCCAATCTCAGCCAACTGGAAGTTTGATGGCAATTGGGAATTTTCTCTTCGGCGAATATCACCTTCTCTCTATGGTGGAAATCATTTTCAGCTTATATGCAGTCCATCTCACAAGCCCTCATCTTTTTTCTGGCACCAGAATTTTCTCTGCAGGATCTCCTTTGTTCAGCTCTTGCCATCGGATTTTCCCTGCAGGCAGAAGTAGCCCTGTTGCACTTGCAGGCCCTCCTCTGGAATTTTTCTCTGCATCTTGAATAGCGATGTCAATTCGAGTTAGCGGGTCAGGTTTGGGTTCGTCACAAAAATGACCCGACATAAATCGGGTCAACCCGAACCCATTTCGAATAATAAACGGGTCAAAAGTCTCAACCCAAACCCGACTCGACCCAGCAACGGTTAACCTGAACCCGACCTGTTTAATCTTTCAGCTCAATATTTTATTAAAAATTATACTTCTGATATTTAGCATGTAACAAGAGGCGAATTAAAAAAAAATTATGTTTATATATGACAAGCAATGATATAAGAGTTAAAAGTATAAATCAATTTTTTGTGTTTATTTCGGTTTTCCAGTTCAACCCGAGCCCGACCCAAAATATCTCTGACCTAAACCTAACTTGAAAAATATTTTGGTCAACCCTAACCCAGATTTTTCGAGTCAAGTTTACATTGTGTTAGCGTGTTAGGTCAATTTTTGACACTCCTAATCATGAACTCTTCTTGTTGCAAGCCCTCCATTGGCAAAATCCTCTTGCAGCAGCAACAACCTTCAACTCCATTCCTCCTACAATAGCAACCGTCAATACCTTTCCACAACAAGCAATAACCCTAAAAAAGTATAGGGTGGATGATCAAGTATGGGATGAAAACGCCGAGTTCAGCTCTAGAGGCTAATTCTGAATCAGAGACCACAAATTTTGCTCAGATGACTCCTGAACTCGAACGTTATCACAGATTACAAATTCAATGGCCATATCTTCTTTCATTGGTCTCAATTTGTGTTATATACATTTGTGGTAAAGAGAAAGATGATCATCTCACGGAAGAGGGCACAGTTCCTGAGATTACTGACCCCAACCACCTCAAGTGGAGGAATCAAAACTATATGGTTATTTATGGGCTAGTCAACTCAATGACCACTGAAGTGGTAGAATTTTTTTCTCAACAAAACTATAAAAAAAAAATTAATTATCAAGATGATGATTATTTTCTATGATTAATTATAAAATCTATTAGAATGTATATTCATGGAGGGGGGAGATTAATTATCTAGAAGGGAAGAAGGTTCCAATAGGGGAAGATTCAGTATATGAAACCTGCTCTGCTGAAAACTCCATGGTAGAAGACATCATCTCCGATTATGTGTCATTTTATGGCCATGGAACACTAGGATAATGTAACCTAGATCCACTTAAATTTGGGAAATCAATCCCAAATATATGAGTTGAAAATTGAAGTGGAATTTTGTCTTTAGGAGGTAACATTGCCAAGTTTTTCACTTCCCTGAAGGTGCCATGTTAAGAATAGGATCAATTCAACAACTAAGAATGTAAATCAATTGAGGATTACAAGCATAAGAAGATGGCAGACAATCACCACATCTACAAATTCCTGGTAAGACTAAATATTGATTTGAAGAAGTACGACAACAACAATAACAACAAAAAGTCTTTATCCCACTAAGTATGTTCGCCTACATGAATCATTTTTCTCTATTGCATCATATTTAGTGTCATTTTTTTATTTAAATCTAATAGATTAAGATCATTTTTTATACAATATATCCAAGTATTTTTTTGGTTTACCTCTGCCTTTTTCAACATCAGTCTAAGCTAAAACATCTACTTTTCTGACCGGATAATCAGATGGTTGATGTTTAATGTGCCCAAACCATCTAATACGACTCCTCTAATCTTGTCTGTCACTGAAGCTACACCAACCCTATCACGGATATATTCATTTCACATTTTGTCTTTAAGTGTCAAGCCACTCATCCACAAGCATTCTCATCTCAATAACACAACTTTGTTTTATGCTTCTCTTTTAAAGGCCAAAATTTTGCTCCATAGAGCATTGCAGGTTTCACCACCATCTTATAAAATTTTCCTTTCAGTTTAAGCAATATTGTTTTATCACATAATAGGCCCAAAGCATCCCTCCACTTCAACCAACCAACTTGAATTCTACTACTAACATTCCCATCTATATAACCATCACTTTGAACCATAGACCTGAGAAATCTAAAACGTCCACAACTTTTAATGATTTGATCACCCATAGTTATAACTCTATTATATTGATTTGAAGAAGTAGAGGAAGAATTGGTCACCATCCTCTATGCCTCTATGAGTGAGGTATTTGTCATGTAAGAAGAAAAGAGTCACTTGAATGTTATTTTTAGAAAAAGAAGTTTTTTGCCCATGGAAGATTTAGCGCTAACTATATCAGCTGCTATTGCTAAAAAGCTTTTAAACCACAGTAAAATGGAAAATCACGTGTGTGGTGCAACCACTGTAATTAATTACGTACGCATGAAAATTTCTTGAGGATTCATGGGAAAATGATCAATTGGAAGAGCAGGACAAATGACCAACCAACTCTTGCCTCCTGTGCAAACGAAGCATCAACAATATGTTACAACATCGCTTATGGGTAATTTAGTTTTTTGTTATTTATAATTGATCGCAGGAGTACCACTTTAGTATTTGATTAAATTGCTCTGATGATCTTTTTGTTGTGCAAACACACAATTTTATAGTTGTAGCAGCACAACTGGTTAGTACACGCCTCTTAGATATAAGAGATACTGCACCTTCTTCCTCTTTTAACCATCTAATCAGAATATGGATTGATTTCATAAGCTCTAAATTTTCTTTCCTCTCTATTATTTATTTCTCAGTTTCTTCTGTTACACATTTGAAATTTAATACGGTTGAAATACAATGAGCACTCTTTCTAATGAATTCTAACATGTAAAAATAAGGGCAATATCTCTAAACAATATGCATCTATTTGGCCACGTACCAAACAATTACCTAACACGAATACAATTGAAAAGGGCGGTACATAGCATTGCTACAATTGAAGTTACCATTCTTTATCGGAAAACCCACTTTAAAGATTAGTAGCAGTTTACATAGCGCATCAATGTTTTTACGAAATAAAAGTTTTGCACTGTATACCTCTCATGAATAAAAAATTACTAATCCTTTCAATAACTTGGCAAGGAGTTCAAATGACTCTGTTATCCCATCTACTCACTAGAAATTTATGATTTAAGTTTCACAATTTCGGAATGAGTATATAACAGTGTTCATATTATTGCAGGTTTCACTTGTGCGAACTACAGTAGATGAAAACAGGAAATTTGCCAAGTTTATAGCTGAGAAATTGAATCAGTGCACCTCCGAAGTTTGTGTTTGCCTTCCAGAGAAAGGTGTCTCTGCTCTAGATGCACTAGGGAATCATTTTTATGACCCTGAAGCAACTTATGCTCTTTTAAATGATTTAGATAGACTTATCGACAAAAACAAAAACCGACAGGTACTAGGTTTTATTTACAGCTTTCTCAGACTCCATCCATTGAATATCCTATCAAGCAACTTCTACTTGTTTACTTCGACCCGACTATCACTCAGTATTATATTTTGCTTTGTAGGTGAAAATACTTCCATACCATATCAATGACCCCAAATTTGCAGATGCCTTGGTTGACTCGTTCTTGGAGATGGATGTCAAGTTTTCCCACAGCGCAGCTTCTCAACAAGGAGAGGTTTCAGAACTAACTCATAAGAAAAATAAAAAAATGAAAGAAAATAAGGATGAAAGCAGTCTAGCAGAGGTTGATCTAAACAAGTTGACGATTTTACAAAACCCGGTTGAGTTTCCTGATGCAAGACCAGGTTTTGATCTACTCTGACACATAAGGTTTTCATTGCTTGCTTTAACTCCATACAAATCTATTATCTAAATGTATTTGCTTTCTTCTTGCATTACAAATTAGGTTCATTCATTATCATCAGCTGCCTTATCCTAATAATTTGACGCTTTTATGAATCCTAATTCGTTATTCATTGTGTTGCATGTAATTTTAAACTTATTTTGAGTTATTCTTTTTCCACAACCACTATCCTTGTTACCTTTATTTTTGCTAATGCTTCATTTATGCTTTGTTGTGCATGCCTAAACCATTTAAATCTATTTTATCTTTAAATGTTACTCCCACTACGCTACATAATTATTACACGATCATCCTTTCTAGTTTTAGTAATATTAATGTTAAGACTCTTATTTTTGCTATATAACCAAGTTGTATATCATTGACCTGTATACTGTCCAACATGCCTTTATACAATATAGCTGTTTTATAAATTTAGGTTTAAATCTCCGTAAGTTTTACGTAGTACTCACTCGGCACTTTTTAGTGTAACAATTTAGTCTTCAACATCAAGTTATATCTTAATCATTTTCCTCATTCTTTTGAATAATAAATTTAAAATTAACCTTATCACCTTACTTATAATCATCTTGATTGATAATTATTAAAATAACACTAACAAAAATTGCACATTAGATGCTTAGTTAACTTACAATAAATTTGTTTGATAATTATTAAAATTACACTAACAAAAATTACACATTGGGCGCGCTTAGATTTTTTTTTTTCCCTTCCTTTTTGTGGCTAATTCTATGCTGCTCATCTTTCATATATTTTATTCATTTTTCTTTATTATAATCTTCCACTTATTTTAGAATAGGTCTCACTATATAGAACTATCATATACAAAAAATGTAGACTATGCTACATTTTGATTATGCTTCATAAGCACCTATTTTGCCAATACACAATAAATATAATGGTGTAATTCTCTACAGCGTTTTGTAAGCTCTTGGCCCCTGTAGTGCTGCTCCAATATTAGTCAAAGCTCAATAGTGTGTTTCTTTCATTAGCACACAATTTTTTTATTTATGCGCAAACAGCAAATCAGTTTTTTGTAATACTCAATTAGTTGCTTTCTCAAATTCATTAAAAAAAATTATGAAGATCCTTTTCTTGCTCTTCATTATTTACTTTTCTTGGCACAAAAGTCACGTTTGGTTTAAAATTTAAATTGATTCATGGCATAAACTTGAGGTTAATTCTTTAGTAGTGATTTAATTTGTTCATGCCAATGTTTAGGACTTCTCCCATAATTTTATTGTAATACATAAGCTTACTTTCTTTGTAATTATCGCGATCATGATCATTTCCATTATTCATTAACATTGGTTCCAAATGCTTCATCTTCAATCATTTTACATGCAAAATTCCATCAATTTTTTTCTTGAGCATCACCTGTAATTCTCCCAATATCAGTGGAGTATATCGGTGGATATTTTATCTATGTAAAGCTTGACTTTTATGAATCTTCTTCAATGCCAACTTCACTTTTTTTGAATTAATTCATTGTATATTATTTGTTTATTTGTAAGTACTTCTTTCTAAGTACTCTCATTTAATAATGTTCAATGCAGCTTGTTCACCTCCCTTGATGTTTTCATCTTTAACTACTTCCTTACTGTCTTTAATTTACTTTTATACATCTTCAAGGCTAACTCTATTTTATATAGGGGCATTTACGTACATACCGCCCAATTCCTATGTATTTACATATCTAACACCTAAACTTTACTTTTTTACATTTATACCACCCAAATGTTTCATATTGCTTTTCAAAAAAATAAATAAATAAATAAATAAATATGTTTCATATTAATACCACCATTTCAACTTTTAAAATGTAGAAGACACCTTTTTATGCATAGACAAGGTGGGATGTATGTGTATAAAAATTGAAGTTGAGGTGTTAGATATGCAATAAATAAGGACTGAGTGGGATGTATGTAAATCTTCCTTTTATTTATTGTAGAACTCATAAGCTTAATTCTCGTAAAGTTTCTATCTTGATGATTTGGCATCTCCAACTTTAGGATCTGCTATTTTTCTTTCTTTTTCCTCCCCTTCCTGGCCTCTTTTATTATTTGGTTGATGGGTATTCTTACAGCATTTTAAGAAAGTTTCCGGTCGGTGAGATTAAACTAGCATCAATGAACATTTTTTGTCTTCATTCTATGGTTTTTGGTGAAGTCTCATATAATTCTTGTTATGAAATTCTCTGCCTTGTTTGCTTATCATTCTGCAGAAACTTTAAGGAGAACCCATGCTATATTAGAACAACTGAAACAACAGATAAATCAAAGTGTGCCCATTATTGGCGCTGGAGCTGGAACGGGCATATCTGCAAAATTTGAAGAAGCTGGAGGTGTGGATCTGATAGTGGTATACAACTCCGGGCGATTCCGCATGGCCGGAAGAGGTTCTTTGGCAGGGCTATTACCTTTCGCCGATGCAAATGCAGTTGTACTCGACATGGCTAATGAAGTGTTGCCTGTGAGTTAATCTAACCACTCAGACTGTCAATGGAAGAAATATTTTATTTAATTTTGCTAAATTACATAATAAGGAATGATAAAAGGAAGAAACTTTCGGCATTGTTAAACTATTCCATAGATGTGTAATTTGGTTTTAAAATACGAGCAACACTAACTCAAAAAATCTTTATCTAATTTTTTATTAGGATAAATTTTAGTGGCATTTATATACATACCACACAATTCTTATGTATTTGCATATTGAATAGTTAAACATGCATATTTACATGAACACTAAAATCTATAACATTACATCAAAAATATCACCATCACCATCTTCTTGAAAGTAAATTACACTTTTTTATGTATAAGTTTATGACACCAAGATGTTATAAGTGTAAATATCAAACTTTGGGTGTTTGATATGTACATAAATAAGAATTGTGTGGTATGTGTTTAAATCTCCCTAAATTTTAAAAGGAAGTTTTACATATATACCACTTAATTCTTATGTGTATACATATCTAGCACCTAGACTTCCATTTTTACATACATGCCACATTTTCTATGCATGAAAATTTGTTTTTTTTTATGTGATGAAATTTTCGGTGGTATAAATGTAAAAATAAAAATTTAATTGTTAGATATGTACATAGGAATTGAGTGGCATGTATGTAAATGCTTCATTTTAAAATCATTGAATTTATTCTAAGATGCGTGCAACATATATCAACAATTATTTTGCACTAATATCGAAGTAAATTTAATGGTTTTTGTGATCCCATCCTAAACCGAATTATTTTATTTTAAAAGAAGGAACCTAATTAACTATTCTTTCCCTACAAATATCCCACGCCCTCCATAGGTTGTAAAGAGAGTGCCAGTTCTCGCTGGGGTATGTGCCACCGATCCGTTTCGTCGAATGGACAATTTCCTAAAGCAGCTAGAAGCGACTGGATTCGCTGGGGTTCAGAATTTTCCAACCGTTGGACTATTCGATGGCAACTTCCGCCAAAATCTGGAAGAGACAGGAATGGGCTATGGGTAGGTGGCTCCACAATCTTCTTTTCTTTATTATTTTCTTCACATCAGGTATATATTATTTTGGGGCATTTTCATACATACCATCCTATTCCTCTACATTTACACATATAACCCCTAAACTTTATTTTTCACATTTATATACCACGTAAAATTTTCTTATCACATAAAAGTGAGCTACACCTTCCCATGCATAGCTAAAGTGGCGTGTATGTAACAATTGAAGTTTAGGTGTTAGATATGTAAATGTATAGAAATTGAGTGGTATGTATGTAAATCTTCCTATTAATATTTCAAATATGTGACTCACAATAAGATGGCCATTCTTATTTTTCTGCTCCAGATTGGAGACTGAGATGATCAACAAAGCTCATAGAATAGGCCTCTTAACAACTCCATATGCTTTCAATGAAGATGAAGCCTCTCGGATGGCGAAGGCTGGTGCGAATATTATTGTGGCACACATGGGCCTTACCACTGCTGGATCAATTGGTGCACAGACTGCTCTTACATTGGAGGAAAGTGTACACCGCGTTCAAGCCATTGCAGATGCCGCAGTTGCTGTAAATCCTGATATTATCACCCTTTGCCATGGAGGTAAACTTCTAATTATGCACCCCGCTGCACCTCCCATTGTTTTAAGTTTCAATATTGAGGGGCATTTATATACATGCCATCCAATTTATATGTATTTACATATCTAACACCTAAATTTTTCTTTAATACATTTATACCACACAAAGTAACTTTTTTTTAAAAGTGAAATAAAGCTTTTCATGCATAATAATTGAAGTATAGGTCTTAGGTATGTAAATACATATGAATTGAGTGATATTTATGTAAATCTTCCTTTATTTTTTTGAAGTATTTTTACTGAGGCTAATGTGATTGTAGTAAAATACGAGACGTTAAGGTAAAGGGGTTGAAAAGTGATAAATAGTCTACTTTGGTTACAGGACCTATATCTGGTCCCCGGGAAGCAGAATATATGCTGAAGAGCACGAAGGGAGTCCATGGATTTTATGGTGCATCTAGCATGGAGAGGCTGCCCGTAGAACATGCCATCACAGGGACGGTGAAGGAGTACAAGTCCATCTCCATAAAGAGGGACTGATCCACATTCACCAAACCGGGCCATACCTTTTTCTCCTTTCACTGCCCGTTAAAATTACCCATTTGTTGCTGAATCAGGAATTATGCAAATAATGATTTCCAACTATTTTGTTTCATCTTTAATTCTAAATGAATTTTTATTACCTCTCTTTTTTTTTTCTTGTGAGAAGGCTCTATCTACACGGCCGTTTCCATCTCTATCTTCAGATGATGATCATAAGCAACGAAGGAATCAATATCTTTCTTTCTCCAATGGCGTTAATATACTTTCAATGAACAAGATCTATGCCCATTATTGAAATAATTAACAAAGTCTCACAGGAATTAAATTCAGAAAAACAAACTGCCTCTCTTTCATGAACCCCTATTAATTGATTATAAATTGGTTTCAATGCACATGATATGCATACAATTGTCTTCAACACTACTCTTGAGTATTTTAAAAAAAGAAACAAACTGATTCTTATTATAACTGATTCTTACTATTTTTAGTGTTAATTTAAGAGGCGGGGGGAGTCTATATAATCCGTTCCACGACAAATATAGGAGAGGCAGGCGAAATTCTCTCATTTTTTAAAATCCCACAACAAAGCAACATAACAAGGCAGCCAAATTATAAATAAAGAAAAAACAAAAGTGCATTTATCATAATAATCTACTTATGAAATGCTGATGAAGCACATAGTGAAGCATAGTTAATATTCTGCTTCTCCTGAAGTATAATTAACTCTGTTGAATACCCTCGTGCATTCTGCGTCAAATATTTTAAAATAATTTTAAATAATAGTAATATATAAATAAATAAATGAAATTCAATAATGTCAACAAAAAAAAGAAGAGAAAGAGGTTAAATTTGTAATACCGTTTTAATGAGAGGGCTCTACACAGCCATTTCCATCTCTATCTTCTGATGAGGATCGTAACCAACAAGAGTGAAATCAGATGCAGTGAAGGAATCAATATCCTTCTTCTCAGGATTTATCTTCAGAATCTGAGTTTGTATTAAATATGTCAGTAAATTAACAACAACAACAACAACAAGCCTTTATCCCACCAAGTAGGGGTAGGCTACATGAATCCTCATTCTCCATTACGTCCTATTGTGTCATAGTTTCATTTAATTCTAATAAATTAGGATCATTTTTTATACAATTAGCCCAAGTCTTTTTAGGTCTACCTCTACCTTCCTTAACACAAATCAAATATAAAACATCTATTCTCCTAACAGGATCAGTAGATGATTGTCGTTTAATGTAACCAAACCATCTAAGACGACTCTCTAATCTTGTCCGCCACTAGAGCTACACCAACCTTATCACAGATATATTCATTTCGCATTTTGTCTCTAAGTGTCAAGTCATTCATCCACTTAAGCATTCTCATCTCAGCAACACATAACTTTCTTTTATGTTTCTCTTTTAAATGTCAACATTTTGCGCCATAAAGCATTGCAAGTCTCACCATCATCTTGTAAAATTTTCCTTTTAGTTTGAGCGGCACCTCTCTATCACACAATAGGCCTGCTGCATTCCTCCACTTCAACCAACCAACTTGAATTCTATTAATAACATCCCCATTTATATCACCATCACTTTGAACTATACACCCGAGATATCTAAAACGATCATACCATAATTACAACTCTGCCACTAGAGTTACTATTACAAAAATTACTCAAATGAAGGCCTTTAGACTCCAATGTAGACCTCCATAATTCAACTTACTATTTCTCGTCTAATCCACAATAAGGATATCATCAGCGAAAAGCAACCACCTGTAAATGTCCGTAAGAGCTTCCATAACTAAAGTGAAAAGATATGGGCTTAAAGCAAATCTCTGATATAATCAAACTGAAATAGGAAAAAACTTGGTCAACCCTCCTTTTGTTCGAACACAAGTAACAACTATAATATACATGACCTAAATATAAGTCGTATCAAAACATTTCTTCTCTAGAACTTTCCGAAGGACTTCTCATGGAACCTAATCGTAAGTTTATTCTAAATCAATAAAAATCATATGTAGAAGCTTCTTATGCTCTCTATACTTTTCCATCAAACCTCTCAATACAGGTATAGCTCCAAGACCTATCCAACATAAATCCAAACTGATTCTAAGAAATCTTTGTAGTTCTTATGTTCAATTACCCTCTCTCATAATTTTGAAGTATGACACATCAATTTTTTTTTCCTTTTTAAAAATTGTTTGACGGTCGAAGACCGCCAATCAACCCCTTTGGATCGACTTTATTTATTAAAATAGCTCTCATCCACCTATGTTGAATATATTCCTATAAGAAAATTACTTTTTAATTTTAATCTTTAATACGTTTTACTTGAATTAATCTTTTTTCTCTTTGTTTGGTTAGTTTATACATATATTTTCAACTCTTTAGTGTCTAATTTATTATATAAATCACTAAAAGTATATTTTTAGAGTCACAGCTTGTTCTTTTGAACTCCCTACTGGCCCACTTTATATTTTTTTCAGGTCTCTAAGTTTTACATTTAAACACATTTTTATAACTTGTTATATTTTATATTTTCTTGCACATTATAATTCCTCTACCAACTTATTTTATTTATAAATTTTTTTTCTTTTGACCCTCCAAGTACATCTTTTTTCACTTATTTAATAGTGTTTGTTACTTTATCCCACACAAAATTCAATTTTTCATGAACATCCCAAATCTTGAAGTTTACTCATATAAAAATAATTTTATTTGTCTTTTAGGTGTTCACATGTAATTCTTTATAATGTTTTCTTGTATTCCTTATCCTACAACTCTTCATCTTAAAATTGATGTTAAGTACTTAAATTTTCACTTGAAATAATCTTACAATATTTACGCTCTTGACGATCTCATTTTCTCATGAGAAAATAATCAATTTTTGTTTTATTAGATCCACTCTTACAAGTAATAATATGTCAATATTTTTTTTAAAATAAAACATTAGCAATAACAAAATCATACAACAACAACAACAACAATAAAACCATAGCCATCACTCCATTAAAGCAAAATTTAAAATAGTTCTATTTTCTTCTTTAATCACTCCAAAATCATAGCCATCATGAATATTTCTAAAATCTTCAACCACTCTACCAACATGTCCATTTAAATCAACTACAATAAAAAAAAATTTCTTCAAGAGGTACCATTTGTATTAATTCTTCTAGGTCATTCCACAATTTTCTTTTGAACCTATATCTAAACCTACTTGAAACCTGCTTGAGGAGCATAAGCATTTAAGCATTAAAAATCTTGGTATCAATAACAATATTTAGGGCAATAATTATATCTCCAATTATTTTTATTTTTACAACATTACCTTTCAAACTAACATCTATAATTTTACATACATCATTTCTAATGTGACTCATACCTAAATATCAAAGTTTAAAACCTAAGCTACCAATCTCCTTAGTCTTTTCTTCAACCCATTTAGTTTTTTTAATATAAAAGATATTTATCTTCATATGAACATAATATCAACTAATTCCATTGATTTAACTGTGAGAGTACCTACTTCAGTAAATTAAACTTCAATAAAATTCCAAGTTCTATATATATATGTATATATATATGCTTACCGGAAATGGTTTAGGTTGCCTCCGAAGCTGCTCTTGCAATGGCCTAACATGAGTCTTGTATACATGAGCATCACCAATGACATGAATAAAATCCCCAGGAACAAGATCTGCACGTTGAAATAATCAAAACAAAGTTTTAAGGAATTAAAATTCAACAAAAATAAACTTTATACATTTACTTAACTTTTAATCAATGTCTGCCATTTCTATAGTGCATAAAATTGTCTTCAGCATTACTGAGTATGATGAGGAAATGATAATAGTTTACATTAGAGAGAGGTTTTAAGACCAATCTATATCGTATTAGAGTCGGATTCAGGGGACAAAATATGCTTAAGACTTATAAATCCACTAAGCCAGCATACAAATACATCATTTTTCAAATATAATGAATGACATGCTTTTTAATGCAATCAATTTAACAAAGTCATCAACTTAAAAAAAATAAAAATTAATAAAATTAATAAAAAGTGATTATATCTGAGGTGTTTGCTAAGAGACATACCACAAACTTGAGCAATCATACATGTCAGAAGTGAATATGAAGCAATGTTGAATGGTACACCAAGACCCATATCTGCAGAACGCTGGTACATTTGACATGAAAGTTCTCCATTCTCCACATAAAACTGGAAAATAAAGATAAAAAATTTTAAGTTCCAAGAAACAAAATCAGCTTCATTAACAACAATGATCTTTTTCTATTTTTTTGATCGTTTACTGAATTCTTCTCTTCTCTGATCATTTATTCAAGAAATGAATTCTATTTGGTGGGAGACCAGTTTGTCCTTTCGATTCTAGACCGGTTCGGTATAGAAGACAGAAATTGCTACTGCGCTTTTACGCCCGTATTACTGTAGCGCCACTGTAGCTAGGACCGCAAATTTGCTCCCACATTACCGTATGAACTGAACAGAGGACTTGATATTCTGCTGGCATACACCTTTGTTACATAAGAGCTGTGTCAAATCTTGTAACCATCCCTTCTTGCAATCTTGCTAAATTAGAAGTCAAGACTTGACATGTTCATCTTCAAGATTTTAGTTCTCCTCAATTCTCAGGTTTTCTCATAGTGTCATGACTTAGACATACTAAATTCTTCTCCACAATACCAAACATTGCTACCACATATGACTGTTAAGTATTGCTTTCGTCTAATTCTATCAATACTCTTATGCCTCGAGATGAATATTGATTTACTGCATAACAAACAAAAACCTTTCTTAATCTTAGGTCATCCATTCCTGAAGCTCTAACTTTACTAAATCTATTGCTCAATTTAAATCCAAAAGCAACTTCCGACATGTCAGGCGCGCATGTCTCCTTTGCCAACTATCATCATTGGTTCTCCATCCAATATTTTTGGAAAAGGTATTATGCAAAATTCTCAAAATCTGTCTTGAATGTGATGATATATGTTCCCCAAATTTCAGGAAATTTATTGTCTATGCATTTTCTTACAACTTCTCCAAATTATTTTGTAACCTTTTATCCTCTACATTGTGTCTTAGAAGATCTTGCTAGAAGAAAATTGGTAAGGGAGATAAAACTATAAATATTACTCGTAACTCATCAGTTGCACAATTGATTGACCATTTTCCTAATCAACTTCAAGAATTTGTCACCACCCTTCCATATTGGAATGTTCTACTCATGACTTCTATAAACATTATTGTGTGATGTTCAACGAGACGAGCCTTGTGTTCTATTGGTTCAAAATTAATTTTGTTTGAAATCGGCTCATGTTCAAAATTGCTCGTGAACAGTATGTTCGTGTTCAACACGATTTACATATTTTTGTTCGTGTTTGGCACATGTTCGGCTCGAATTAGATTATTTAAATTAATTAGAAAAATAAATGTATAGATTTGAACCTGCACCATTGCTACGCAATAAAAGGCGCATAACTGCATGACCACATAAGCTATGGTGATTTAGAACTAGATATACATATATATAATAAATTATACATAAATACCAAATATATTATTTATTTATTCGACCTAAAACAAGTACAGAGAGAATAAGGAGATCTACATATAATTTTTATTGATTTAGAAAAGCTTGCGATAAGGTTCAAAGAGAAGTCTTTGGGAGAGTTCTAGAGAAGAAAGGTATTGATATGACTTATATTCAAGTCATTAAAAATATGTAGACTAGAGTTGTTATTGTGTTCGAATAGAAGAAGAATTGACCAGGTATTTTCCTAGTTCAGTTGGAACACCAGGGATCGTCTTTAAGCACATATCTTTTTTCTTTTGTTATGGAGGCTCTTACTAGAAATTTAAAGGAGGTTGTCATTTGGTGTATGTTTTTCGCTGATGATATCCTTCTTATTGTATGACTAGAGAAAGAGTTGAGGAAAAACTTGAATTATGAAGGTCTACATTGGAGACTGATGGGTTTCATTTTAGTAAATCGAAAACTAAATACATGGAATATAATTTTAGTAGTAGATCTAGTGGCAGAGTTGTAACTATGGGGGTGATCAAAAGGTGTCATCGTTTTAGATATCTCGAGTCTATTGTTCAAATTGATGGTGATATAGATGAGGATGTTATTAGTAGAATTCAACTTGATTGGTTGAAGTGGAGGAATACATCAAGTTGTGTGATGAAAAAGTACATCAACACTGAAAGGAAAATATTATAAGATGGTCGTGAGACCTGCAATGTTCTACGACGGAGAATGTTGGCTTTTAAAAGAAAAGCATAAAACAAAGTTAAGTGTTGCTAACATCAAAATGACTATGTGGATGAGTGGCTTGACACTTTGAGACAATACGAAATGAATATATCCATGATAGGGTTGGTGTAGCTCTAGTGGTGGACAAGATTAGAGAGAGTCGTTTTAGATGGTTTGATCATATAAAGCGTCGACTATTTAATGATCCTATTAGGAGAGTAGGTGTTTTAGATTCGACTTATAGTAAGAAAGAGAGAGGTAGACCTAAAAAGACTTGGGCATATTGCATAAAAAATATTTTAATTTATTAAAATTAAATGAAAATATGACACTGAAAAGGATGCAATTGAGAAAAAGGATTCATGTAGCTGACCTCAATTAGTGGGATAAAGGCTTATTGTTGTTATTGTTGTATTCGAGCTAAAATGAGTAGAACACGATCGAACATAGGGATGCTCGTGAACTCATTTATAATTAAGGCTTAAAACATTGATCATGTTCAGCTCGCCTACTTTACGAATGATTCAAACAAGAGCAACTTAACGAGCCGAAGACGAGTTGTTCACGAACAATGAGCTTTTTTTGACAGCCCTAATTACCCGTCATTATCAATTTACTTTTGAGTTAGTAACATATGGGGACCAAGTTCTGTTTTGATTTAATGTTCCATTAATTTTCAACATTTATTGATTATTATTCAAAAATTATTTGAGTCAATTTTAGAAATATTTCATTCATAGGTTCATATTTTTAGCAAGTTTTATAAAAAAAATATAATAATAAGTTTCAACTTTCCATTTGTTGCTTAGTTGTGCGCACTAAAAATGCTTTAAAATACACACAAACAAATTTCATGAACCATGTTAAAAAAATGGCCTTCATCAACTGCATAATACATACCTGCCAACAAAATAGTTTTGGAATGTAAAATTAATATCCTCAGTGTTGGTGAGCACTCATGTTTTATATAATTGCTGCTCACTATTCCTAGAGAGACACAATCCTATCTGCCTACTATTGTATCACGACACTTCCCAACAATCAATCATCTAACATTCTTTCCCGCAATCTATATATTTCGTCTCTTACTCATTGGGCATTTGATTACCTTTGTTTTGCTCATAATTTCCACCTACATGAAAACTCTCTCAATTTTCCACCCACATATTCATCAAGTATTCCAAAGAGATGAGCAATCAATTCCTAAGAATACCCATATTAATTGAAAAAACTGTGATTGCTCGTGCTATTGTTGTTTCCTTCTGTCATTGAAGTAGATAAAGTATGCCAATACATCGACAATTTTAACCCATGTGTTGAACAATAAAGATTCCATCCAAAAATTATCATCGACAACCATGATAATCTCCTTGACGTACCTAGACATCTCAAGGTATACCAGCTAATAATGGGCAATCAACCCCACTCATGAGACTAGAGAACCCATAACGAAGAGCCCACTCGAAGACAAATTGTTTGGCTAATTTTGGATCAATACAAGTTGACTTATTGATAGTATTTTGACCTACGTATGCCTTAAAATAGTCACCTTTGTCTAATTAAGCAACTCAATATTCATGCCTGTAACAAGGTTAACAAAAATAGCGAGAATGATGAATAAAGTGTTAAAATTGTGATCTTAAAAAGAGCATATCATTCATTGATGATGCCAACAAATATTCTGAGGTGACATGATGCTCTCAACAATCATTAGATCAAAAGTGTTAATTGGAAATTCTTGAAAAGCACATTGGATGTAACGATCCATCAACCCACTTGCATGATCTTCTGAGCTCAAGCAACAAGATAACGAGATCACTACCTCTAAATTATGCTTTCATAATGCCTAAGGTATAATCTCCCATTTAGTTATAATCAAATCAAACCAATTTAGGTATAATAAAAAATCACAGAGAAGGTTGAGTCTTATGGTGAGGAATCTCCCATTAAGTTAAGTCAAATCAAACCAAATTCAATTTATGTAACTTGAGCATGAAACACTTTAACCGCAAATTATTAGGGTAGAATATCATTGTTTCATGGAGTGATTGTGTAAAAAAGGTGATCAAGTAAAAGTTGCCTTAATAACTCATTCAACTTATTTGCTTTTTAGCATACAAAATCATCTTAAAAATATAAAACAAACTCCCTCATAAGTTACAAATATAATCTAGAGTTAATCCGTAGTGTAGACATCATAATATTAGAATTTTAGAGTACCATCTATTTTAATAGTCATGAGAAAAGTTAGAACACTAATTACAAGTGTCCCCTATAAATTTTTACTCATCTTCTAAAAAAAAACTACCTTAAAAATCTTGTTGTTAGCCTATTGATTTGCAATAGATTTATACTTCTCAAAAGATTAAAAAGACATTGAAGAAGAGTCTGCAGAGTGGACATAGCCCTACGGAACAAACAATTTAAGATTCATGACCCGTCTCTCTCCATTTATTTTTTTCTTGGCTTGCAGGACCTATAGGTTCTACTCATCTTGTAACTCAAAATCAAGGTATCTTCATACTCTGCTCAAAATCTCAATTTCCGGAATAGTTCCTTCAACTTCTTACTAGGCGAGTAAATGAGCCAAACACGGGAAAGCTCGGGCACAGCTCGTCTTTGGCTTGTTAAAAAATACTACTGTTCGTGTTCAGCTCGTTTATACTTTAAATACAAAAAAATTGTTGCATTCAGCTCGTTTGCTTAGTGAGTCGCACACGAACTGTACATGAACAAAGAGCCGTTTTGACAACCCTAGCCATGCAATCCAAAGTACGTGAACAAATACCCATATTGTTCATGTTCTACTCGTTTAAATCTTATTAATATATTAAAACATCATTTAAATATAATTTAATATATTTTTATTCTATTTTTTTAATTAATAATTTTAATTGATGTGTGTGTGTGTGTGTGCACGCGCGTGCGTGCGTTGTGTGTGTGTGTGTGTGTGTGTGTGTGTGTGTGTGTGCGTGCGTGCGTGTGCGTGTGCGCCTAAAAAAATTGTGGTTTTCATCAATAAGAGGCTTGGTATATACTGAAGTGGCATTAGGATATTACTTTGCTTTGTTGAAAGAATGAGTGCCTTCCGAGAAGGAAATGAGTATTCTAAAGAGCTGTGACAACACAGCCAACAAAAGGTGCTCACGATGGCTAGAGAAAGAAANCTAAAAAAAATGTGGTTTTCATCAATAAGAGGCTTGGTATATACTGAAGTGGCATTAGGATATTACTTTGCTTTGTTGAAAGAATGAGTGCCTTCCGAGAAGGAAATGAGTATTCTAAAGAGATGTGACAACATAGCCAACAAAAAGTGCTCACCATGGCTAGAGAAAGAAATCATCTTAATATTTTTGCCAAATGACTTCTCCAAATGACATATAGGGTAATGATCAAATCATAAAAGTTATATTTTAATCTGAATGTCATTTCTTCCTCATTTTAAAAAGTATAATCAAACTCAATATTAGAAAACTATTTATTTCTAATCGCGCCAAAGTTTACGCCAGACACGCCTTTCCACTCAATTGAAGGTAATGATATCTGAAAAGGACAACTTTCAAAAAATAAACTTCCCATGTTTCATAGCTCTTAAAAGTGCATGGCAGTAGGAAATGTTGTGCGCCAACAGCCCCAAATGGAACCAGTTAATGGATCTTGCAAAGCATACCAAACTTTGCACAACACAAGGCAACTATACTGTCAAAAAGAAAGTCTTTCTGTTAAAAAAGAACAACATTTTGAAGTGAAGAAGTAGCAAAAGTAAATCGACGTTTAATTTGAGCCTCGTGCCAATCAATTTTTATACAAGAAAAAAATTTAATTACTAAAGTAGAATGTTCATCTAAAACAATAAAAAAAATTATTAAAGAAAACTAACCTGTGATAAAATGTGACAAGGTGGAAGAGCCATATTTTTTAGATCAGAAGGATTCCATGCTGAAAGAATACATCGCCGATTATCTGGATCTTTCTTTAACATATCAATGATATCTAACAACTGGTCAAACCCTTTTCCAGTATAATCAGTAAGCATGTCAACATATCTGTTAAAACACTATCATGATCAAAAAAATTATAGTTAAAAGAAAAGAGCAATATAAAATATAGAATTTTTCAGCTTACTCAGCACCAAAGTGCCTCCACTGAAAGCCATAGACAGGTCCCAAGTCACCTTCTTCCCTATGATGTAGACCAACCCTAGAAAAGAAAAGAAAAATATGATTAAAAAATACTGCCACAAAACAAAGTATAGAAGAACAAACTACAAACAAAACAGGCATGACATAAGATTAAGAAACACCTATCGAGATAATCTCTAGATGCATTCCCATCCCATATGTGTATTCCCTTTTCTTGCAGTACCTGTTTGCATAAAAAGTGCACAAAAATAATCTTTAATTGTTGATCAATCAAAGAAAAATTTTGTTCACTGTATTGGAAAAAGGTTTAACTTCTTAACTTAACAACTCTCATGCTGGCAAATGCATCTGTATTAAGTATACATGCTTACAAACCTACTAACATACCTATGTACACAATTAGATCCTTATAACAATGGATTTGTGCGTTCAAAATGAAAATGTGACATATTCTCATAATAGTAGCATGTAAAATACGTCCATAAAAGAGCCCCGCATTTCAATTTTTGGCCATGGAAGCTAAAATTGCGATTTAAAAAAGGAAAAGTTTGTTTAAGTCTTCATATGTTAGCAAAAAGGATTAAAAATTGATTTTATACGAAGTCTATGCTAGCTTCTTTAAAGAACCATAACTCAAATTTCACAGGAGAATAATTTCAGTATAAGTAACTCATTCAACCATTACAAGAAGCAAATTTGGGGAGCTTATGCTAGAGGTTTTCTGTGTCAGTTAGACTTACACAAGAATTATAAAAGAAGGTTGAATGCTATTAAAAAAAAAATCATATGACAATAAGAAGGGAATAACAATCTCTGCATTCTATTTTTAAAAAGAGAGACTATAATAAAGAGCTGAATGTGCAGAGATGTAGAATGTACAGATCCATTGACAAAAGAAAATGATAGAAAGATATGGAATAATGAACTAATGTAGTACAATCTACGTGAAAAGGTTGAGAATAAAAATATTTATATGAACCTTGAGGATACTTTTTCTAAAGGAAGATTTGAGCACATACCACTCAAATCCAATGAATTTACATATCTAACACCTAAACTTCATTTTTTACATACATAACATATAACATATGCATGAAAAGGTTCATGTCACTTTTTAAAAGTTAAAATGGTTATATTTTATGTGATATGAAAGATTTGGGTGGCATAAATGTAGAAAGTAAGATCTAGGTGTTAGATATGTGAATATATTGGAAACGGGTGGTGTGTATGTAAATGCCCACTTTTTTCTAAAACATGGGTAAGCTTCAGATAATCATTTAAAAGAATAATTTAAAGTCCAAAATTTATGCAACAAGTGCTAATAGTGATCATTTACAGGTTGAAATGCGCATGGCACAATCCTGTGATGAATATGAAACAAAATAGGAATGGTAATGGGAAAGCCATATTTAAATGAGATGCTCATTAAAAATGATAAAAATTAAACAATTAGTAGAATATGATACCTTGGCATTTGTTGAGCCACTTATAAACCATAACAATTCTTCAACAACGCCTCGCCAAAATACTCTCTGTGAAACTATTTTTTATCAAATTAACATTGCGCTTAAAAGCAAAATTTTGAACATGTAAAATTGCTATGAAACACAATAAAACATTGATAAGCAAAATATATAACACAAAAAGGCAAAAAAATATTTTTAAAAAAAAAACTTTTAAACTTGCAAACTAAAATAATAGAAAGAAAGGTAACTAGATATATCTAGCTTATAAGTCGAAGATTCCATTTCAGGGATTGAGGGTTGAGATAGCATGCTTTATCTTTGGTGGACACAACAAAGATATACTCATAAGCAAAGAGAGCAACTTGTCAATAGTACTTATGAAAAATCAAATCTATAATCATAATTTTTTAAGAAAAAAAGTACTTTCAATAAATTAGTTATACAAAAAGAAGTTTTAACACTAGAAGATTATAATGAACAATAAAGCTTAAGGAGAATGGTCAGCTAAAAAATAATACCATTCATTTTTTTCAAGCAATAAAACTTAATTCATTAATTGATTTATTTACTTTGTATAGTTGTAATAACTTATCCACATAATGTCTCATAAATCTGCACAGACATCTACTCTAACTACATTGTAATTAGAGCCAATACAATTTCTTTTTCAAGTTCTAAGACCTCAAATAAATTCAAGATCTTTCAGAGAGCCTTGGTTGTGACATGGAAGCTAGTCCTATTTACCTCAATTGCTTATACATTGTAATAGCAAATTTCTTCAGTTTAGAAAGCACTACCTTGGTGGTAAGAAGTGGAAAAGATCTCCTCAAATTGAATCGCATCTGGAGAGAAATCAAGAAAACAAAAGACAAAATAACTATTTCAATTTTTTTTTTTTTTGGGTGCAAAATCATTAACAATCACCATAGATGAAATAAGTAAAGATAAAATGAAAGATAACTGCCTGACAACCAAATTTTGAAAGCGTCCCCGTTCCCGTTCGATCACTCTTTATAGCACCATGTGATATGATATCTTCCACAAGCCTAAGATAAGCGTACTCCTCATGCCGTTCAAATATCATTTTAGGAAGAAAAGAGAAATTCTGGATTTCAAACTTATCCTTACGTGAATCACCATTAGTTGCTTGGCCATTTTCCCGAGCCTGGTATTCACCAGACGGACGCATCACACGTACATATGTCACAAAAGAATATCGAATGTTTCTCTCTACTGATGGAAAAGACGAAAACCAAGGCCGAAACGCCGAAACATCAATTTCTGGGATGAATGTATCACATTCAATACTTGCTTCTATGTCTGTGAAATGGATGGCATCACATCTAGATGAATTAAGCACATCCCTGCAACAATATCATAAATATTTCAGTTCAGCCCTTACAACTAACAATATCAAAAACCAAAAACTCACCTCAGTATCTGGCCGCCACCTATCACAAACACTTTCTCAACAGAGAAACAGTAAGGAAAGGATGCTAGCAGATCTAAGGCCGAGTTCATGCTACTGCAAATAACAACATTCTCTACAGTGGCAATATCAAAGCTTCCTGAACGAGTAAGTACGACATTCAAACGACCTGGCAAAGGTCTATTTTGGATAGGAATACTCTCCCACGTCCTCCTACCCATAATCACTGCATTCTTTTTTGCAGGATCTGATGTGCCCATCGTGAGCTCCTTAAAAAACTTGAGATCAGATGGAAGCTTCCATGGTAACTTACCATCCTTTCCTATACCCATTTTTCTAGTAGCAGCAACGACAACTTCAAAGGTTCTTGGAGGAAAATCTTTTGAATTGCTATTAGGTAAGTTTCCAAGTAGGTTATCAGCCATCACAGGAGCACTATGACTATATTGATGGCTTCTATTGTTTCCCGACGCTCCAATTACAGAAGAAGGCCTCACCTGAACAAAATCAAGTATGCAACTATTTTTAAAAAAACATTAAAACTGGAAATGAAAGCCAAAAAAGAGATGATTTAACCCTGAGAACTAAAAAACAGAAGAGAGGATTAAATCATTTTACAGAGAATTAGGTAAACCTCAGAAGGAGAAAAAATCGTCAAAGTGTAGCTAATGCTACATGCTAGAGAAACCAAGAATTATAAGGAAATCATATGTATTTTAAAACACCTTGAAAGGAATGATCCCTGAGCTGAATATCCTGAACGTCAACATCTGGACCAAAGACTAAATACAATCAAACAAATATTTTAAAGGGAACTGTACCTCCAGAGAAAGTGTAACAAATTCATCAAGGCAATTTGCTTCACTCAGGCAAAAAATAAAATAAAAAATATATAAATTACACAAAAAAAAAAAAACAGAACAAAAAAAAGAGGTTTACTTGTAAATTACTTGCAAGCCACCTTAGCCTAGTGGTTGAGAGCTTTGACTTTCAACCAAGAGGTCCTAGGTTCAAGATCTTGCATATGCGGGGCGCGTGTGTTCGAGTGTGTGCGCAGGGGGGCAAAAAAATACTTGTAGTACTTAAATCCCAATCAAACAAAATGATTTGGCAAATGTGATTGTAACAAACTTTTTAGGAAGATTCTAATTTCTGTCAATGTCCAAATATCCACATCACTTTATACAACAGATACTGTATGTTTCAATCAAAATGGAAAACTTTCAGGCGCTGGCATGTTTAGTATAATCTGCAGAAGAAAAAGCACCACCTTAAATGTCCCGTATGAAATATGTCAAGTTATAGTGTCAAAGATAGTGAAACTTATTAGACTGATAAAACTTGTGGCTGTGTGTGATCAAAGATATTGTACATTCAAAAATTCATCGAGCATAATTACTTCTTGAAGTTGATGGTTCGCCTAGTAAAAAGTTAATCTATCCTTGTTTACATATGGAGCAAAATATGGTAAAATTGAGTCATTGGAAGTCAACTTAAATGACAACGATAAACCAATATAGCTGATGGCTATGTATGCCGAGAAATTGCCTGTCCAAATATTCAACAAGCATTCATAGTGATTAAAATCAATAAAGCATCCACCATACATTTATCCACCATTGTTTCACCGATCCTTGAGATGGACATGGAGGGAAAAGTGCACATGAGAACTAATTAGGGGGTGTTTGGTAGCCTGTTTTAATTAAGCAGGATTTATGCAGGATATAAGCTAAATCCTGCCGAAGGGCAAAAAAATGGCTCCGTAAATCCCGAGCTCCCGTAAATCCCAAAATGACGCCGATTGGTGATAAATCCGGGATTTACTAAATCCTTCCTGTGAAACGGCGGATTTAGAAAATCTAATCCGGAATGGCGCGAAGAGGAAGAAGCTTACCTTCCTCAATGGTTTCTGGTAGGAGCGGAGAAGAGGGATGAATAAGATGGGAGTTTCGGTGGTGTCTGTAAACCGCGATCCCCTCGTTTCCTAGCTCTAATGGCGACTGTATCGCGAAGGTTCGTTCACGGAGGCAATGATTTTGGGCGAAACCAGTAGGGGAGTGACATAAGCGAGGGTTTAGGGCCTAGATGGAAAGTTTGTGCGAAACCGGGAGGAAGCGGGAGATAGATTTGTGGTTTTAATTTATTTTTGTTTAACTTAATTTTATTATTTTAATTGATTAATAATAATTAAGAAATCATGAATCGCCTGGGCAGATACAATAATATAAACAGACATTCTTCAAGCTCCAATGATGAATAACAACATCTAGGGTTGGGGTGTTTCACCTTAATTATCTGAGGAAGGAAGAAGAATCTGAAGGAGCGATCTCCTCTCCTTCAAACTTCAATGGATCTCCCGCCAATCAAGTAGACTTCTCCCTCTTTTACCGCTTGCTCAGTCCTCACACCTATTTATTTATATTGGTCGCTCCACTCTAACCCACCAGTTCCTCACTACTCACTTGCACTTCTATATTTCTAGAACCTTTNATTGCAGGATATTATACACATAAAAACATAAAACTAATGTGAAATATATAAAAAAATTATTATTATTATTATTATTATTATTATTATTATTATTGTATTATCAGTTAACCCTAAAATTACCATAAAGTTCTAAACTATACATGTAAATAAAAGATATATTTTTGAGCTATTTGATTTAGAGCAATCTATAGTTAGAAAAATATTAAAAGTTCTTACAGGCTTTGCGATGCCTAAATAAATGTCCATTTCTGAATTTCAAAAGTTGTATAAAATTTAAAAGCATATGTTCTAATTTCAAACAAATATAAGAACAACAAAATGATAATTAAATCTCAAAAATACTTAGATATCTTAAAAATGTCCTCTCAGAGCTCAATCAAAATGATTTGAATCAGTCTTTGATGTTCAATAAATTGGAAGAAAAATGTCTGAACAATTCAAGTTTTGGCATGAAATAAATCACAAATGAGACAAACACCCGGAAAAAACCAGACTCATCCAATTTTGTCAAATCCTAAATTCACCCCAATAAAAGAAAATAAAAAAAAAATAAATTACATATCTTTACTGTTTTAAACCAAAAGATTTTTTTTTTCGAGTTTTTACATATAAAACACCCAAAACTTCAAATACAACGATTAATCATTCAAATTTAAAATTTTCATTTCAACCGCCAAAAACTTTAAATATAATGGATTGACCGCTCATCTTTTAAAAAGAAATAGGGTTCTGGCGATCGAAATGAAAAATTTTAAATACGTGGTCAAAACGTAATATTCAAAGTTTTTAGATGATTTGCATGAAAACCACTTTTTTTTTAATTTTGTACAATAAGTGAGTGAAATAAAATAGAGAATATGATGAGAGAGAAATATCTCTCCTTCAATATCTCTTGCATCTCCTTCTTAAAGCCTCTTTCATCATCATCTGTAAGAAATCATTTTCCCTCAACAAAAAAATCAGAGATCAAAAGCAGAACTTCCTCTTCTGCAAAAAAATAAAAAATAAATATGCAATAAGCAATATTACAACCATCAAATGAAGAGTAAAATGACAAACATATAAATGAAGCTTCAACAAACCCGGAATTTAGCCTCTTGCTGAAAATCAATGTATGCCAACAACTCATCTTGCCTCATAAGAGCTTGATGCAAAGCCTATTAAACCGCACATCGAAACACATCAGATACAACCGAAGGTGATGCAAAAACATCTATTGTTTAGAATTCATGAACATCAATGAATCCGTCGACGACGACGAAAGGTGAAATTATACGTGGAGACATTCTCTAACATGGTTTTTGGTTAGAGTCATGTGCCAAAATAATCCCTTAATTGTTTACACGAAAGACTATTTTAGTCTCAAAATCTATAAAAATAGTCCTCGGACTTCACCCCATTTGAGATAGTTTGGAGATTAAATTGACATTTTAATAGACTTCGGGGTAAAATGGCCACATGTAAATAGTCCACTTAATATTTTGGGGTTAACATACATAACACACAATTCTTATGTATTCATATGTCTCACATTTAAACTTATTATATTTATACACAGCACTTAAATCTTCAATATCACATTACAAAAATAGCAGTATTATCATTCACAATCCTGGATACGAAGACTACAAACCAAACCAGACGAAAGAGTAGGGTAGCCGGTAGCCCCCTAATCCAATAAAAAAAGTGATCTTTTTTAAATGAAATACACATTTTCATGAATAGTTTTAAAGCATCAAAGAGCAATGTATGTAAATATGAAAGTTTAGATGTGAGATGTGTAACTACATAAGAATTGTATGCTAAATTTGTAAAATTTCCCTTAATTTTTTTTGTTTCAGGAGTCTGAATAGAGTCTCAAACAAAAACACCAAAGTTTCACTCAAAAGTATGTCTTGTGTGAAGCTTTGTTGCAGCTTGTGAGTAATCATCTTCGTATAAAGGAAGTTTTACAAACACACCACTCAATTCCAATGTATTTACAAATACAACGCCTAAACTTAAAGTTCTAAATACACACCGTCTTACCATGCATCAAAAGATGTATTTCACATTTTAAAAGTTAAAATAAAAGTATTTTGCATGTAATATGAAAGAATTGGGCGGTATAATTATAAAAAAGCAACCAAAAGTAGAAAATTTGTAACGCACATAACCAAATTCTAAAACTGCAAATTATACCTGTTTTGTAGCAATAAGTTCAGCTTCTAGCGCATCGACGCGGTAGACTGCAGCGTTGAGTAGCTCTTCCTTCTCGCGAGGCATCACCAATGGTTTCGATTGAAGAACACTGATCTTTTCTTCCAATTCGCCTAGCTTCTTCAAAACAGATGAAAGGAGGTCGGCATCCTTGAATCCAGGATCGGGTGACGAAGGCTGCGACTTCTCCTTAGAGGTTGACTCACGAAATAATGCAGCATCATGCCAATCTGACTCAGGAGTTTCTTCCTGAGGCTGCTTCGCTACACGGCTGATGAACGTATAGAATAATGTAAATAATGCCATAATATATGCAAAGAACTGCTTTCTAATTCCTTCAGAATAATTCTTCATATCAACCAAAAGAGTTGAAGAACCTGCACCAAGAAAACAATTTTCATTTTTTTCATTACAAAAGAGATTTTGATTAAAATGCTCCACTGGAGCATGGAATATTGATGCATCTTCTGCAGTTTGTAATGCAGTCTACATCCAAACCACTCAATTCCTATGTATTTACATATGTAACACCTGAACTTCAATTTTTACATACATAAAACAGCAGTATTTTTTGGGTCGTATAAATCTAAAACATAAATTTTAGATATATAAATACATAGGAATTGGTCTGTATGTATGTAAATGCCCCAACATAATATTAAACAGCTGAGTTTGATACCTCAAAATTGCTAAAATTGTACGTTAACAAACCTTTTGATTCGTATTTTGTGCTGCTCGGGCTCTCTTTCTTCCATTCTGCATCCATGGCTTTGTCAACTACCAGTACACGTTCAGGCTCTGAGGATTCCAGGATGCTCTTCCCAACAAGTTTTGACTGAAAAGAAATAAAAAATTTCTGTTAACACAACTCAAAAATAAAAAAAAAATAAATAAGACCAAAGGTACTTAGAAGAGGATTCTTTCAAATTACAAACATTCATTGCTTCCTAGTTTCTAAAATGTTAAAATATTATATTCATTAGTTTTTGTTGCACCAAGAACAAATTTGGTTTAGTGGAAACTCATTGAAAAATCAAAAAAATTGGATGGAGTGGTTAATTAACAGCATAATATGGCGTGTTTTTTTTACTAAAATGAAGGATTTCCATGAAAAAAATCACAATATTCAAATTAATTTAGAAGGAATAAAGGATTACATATGTATTCAATTATTATATTAGTCCAAGTATATAAGTGTCTTTATATAAGCAAATGAAGAGAACGATAAAAGAAATAACAAGTGAATATTAAAATAAGAGTGTAAATTTCTATTATAAATAATTTATTCATTTGACAATTAAAGGTGGAATATCAGTAGGATCTGATGAAATAATCCCAATTGAAATATGAAAATATTTAGAATAATTTGGAGTTTCATGACTTACTAAACTCTTTAATATTATTTTAAAAACAAAAAAAAAAGGAAGAGTATTTGAGTTCCCATTTTCAAGAATAAAAGGGATGCACAAGAGTGTGCAAATTATAGAGGAATTAAGTTGATGTGTCATACTTTAAAATTATGGGAGAGGGTAATTGAACATAGTTTAATAAATGATACAAAGATTTCCCATAATCAATTTGGATTTATGTCAGGCACGTCTACTATGAAAGCTATAAATTTATAGAAAAGTTTGATGGAGAAGTACAAAGAGAGTAAGAAGGATCTACATATGATTTCTATTGATTTAGAAAAAGCTTACAATAAGATTCCAAGACAAGTCCTTCGGAAAGTCTTAGAGAAGAAAGGTGTTGATATGACTTATATTCAAGTCACTAAAAATATGTATACTAGAGCTATTACTTATGTTCGAACAAAGGAAGATTGATCAAGTATTTTCCTATGTCAGTTGGATTACATCATAAATCGACTTTAAGACCATATTTTTTGCTTTAGTTATGGATGCTCTTACTGGGCATTTATAGGAGTTTGTGCCTTGGTTCATGTTTTTTTGTTGATGATGTCCTTCTTGTGGATAAGGCTAGAGAAAGAGTTCAAGAAAAGGTTAAATTATGGAGGTCTACATTGGAGTCTAAAAGCCTTCATTTGAGCAGATCAAAAACTTAATACAAGGAACGTAATTTTTAGCAGTAGCAAGTATAGTGGCAGAGTTGTAATTATAGGCAATCAAATCATTAAAAAATGTAAACATTTTAGATATATCGGGTCTATTATTCAAAGTGATTATGATATAGATGGAGATGTTATTATTAAAATTCAAGTTGGTTGGTTGAAGTGAAAGAATGCATCAAGCTTATTGTGTGAAAGAAAAGTATCGCTTAGACATGAATGACAATTTTATAAAATGGTGGTAACTAATAAGACATGCAATGCTCTATGATGCAGAATGTTGGCCTTTAAAAGAGAAGCATAAAACAAAATTAAATGTTACTAAGATGACAACACTTAAAGACAAAATGCGATATGAATTATCTACGATAGGGTTGGTGTAGCTCCAGTAGCAGTCAAAATTAGAGAGAGTCGTCTTAGATGGTTTGGTCACATTAAATGTCGACCATCTGATTATTCGGTTAGAAGAGCAGACATTTTAAATTTGACTTATGTTAAGAAAAACAGGGGTAAACCTAAAAAGACTTGGGTGTATTGTATAAAAAACAATCTTAACCTATTAGAATTACATGAAAATATGACATCAATACTCAATAGGACATAATGGAGAAAAAGGATTCAGTTACTCGACCCCAGTTACTGGGATAAAGGTTTGTTGTTGTTGTTGTTGTTGTTGTTGCTGTTGTGATAAATTATATATATATGATAACACTCCCAAATAAACTCAACGTACCATAAAAGATATCAACATGAGTTTGAAAATATTAATAACCATCCATTTTGTAGCACAATTAAAATTTTGGAAATTTACATTGTACCAGACAATTCTATGGATTTACATATCCAACAATTTAGTGCTATAGGCCTATGCATAAAAATGTGTCTTTGACTTTTAAAAATTATTTAAGTTGTATCTTTGATGTGATGTTAATGATTTGAGTGTTGTGAATGTAAATATTAAATTTTAGGTGTTAAATATGTAAACACATTTGCACGGCATGTATGTAAATGTCCGTTAAAATTTACACCTCATATAGCACTCTACAAGAACAGAGGATTTATAAATCCAACCCCAAAAAATTACAATAAAATTAATGCTAATGATGATGATCAAAATTTGTCAAAACCCATGACATTTGATTATTTAATTCATGCTATGGTTTCGTATTCACCTTTTCTTACAAAATAATTTAGGAAATAAATAGTATCTTATCTGCTCTGCCATGTTAGAACAAATTTTACTTGGAAAACAATTTTTTTTAAAATAAATGTATTAATTAATCATTAAACATACAATGTAAAAAAAAAGACCAACAAGTTCATTAGAAAAATCTTAAATTTGAATATGATGATAGTGGCGGAGTGCTTAACAGGCAAACCTACCTCTTCTCGCACAGGAGTTAAGCACTGATACTGCGCATAGCTCATAACTGTTTTAGGCGACGTAATATCATCTGCTTCTGAGCTAGATTCTGCGGTGGAGGTATCACTACCTTTCGCCTGACCAAGCAACAGATCAAACTTTAGTTTTACAGATTAACCTGGTGGACAATCAATTAACTTTAGGAAATTTGCATTCATAGTACACAATTCTTATGAATTTATATATTCATGCAAATGCATATTTCACTTTCAAAAAGAGATAATAGTGCTATTTTTTATATGTTATTAAAAATTTGAGTTTGTGAGTGTGAATATAAAACTTTTAGGTGAGAGATATGTAAATACATAAGAATTGAGTGCTATGTATAGAAATGCCACATAAAATTTAAGCAAGCCATACCAATGGATATTTTGGCTTAGCATAAGCAATAATATTTCCCTCTCCTTTAGAAACAGTAACAATTTGCCTGGTATATTGGGCTTCTCCACTAAGAACCATCTGTATATCCAAAACCAGAATAATTATCATGAACCATGAGATCTACCACCATGTCTAGAGAGAGAGAGTATTGACCTTCACAATATTTGGATCCTTCCATGGCCCCCTCTCTGCTTTCAGGCATCCTCCCACATCAGAACAGGTACATGTGCCACCAAAAAATTCTGGCAGCTCACTAGGAAGGTTCAACATGCAAAAACATTGTTCAAAAATCAAACTACAAAAGAAACCTTTGCTAAGAAAATGAATCCAGTTTTGAAAGATGGTAAGTTTCAAAATGGTCCCCTGACTCTTTGTCGAGAGTTATTTTAGTCCCATAATTTATAAAAGTATCAATTAGTCCCCATGCTCTTTTATTAGAGGCTAAATTAGTCTTTCTTTAGGGATTAATACAGCTCATATTGAAAAATTCTAGAGGCTAATTTGGCACTTTTATAAACTCGGAGACTCAAATAGCCCCATGTAACTAGTTAGGGATCNTAAAAGAAATAACAAGTGAATATTAAAATAAGAGTGTAAATTTCTATTATAAATAATTTATTCATTTGACAAATTAAAGGTGGAATATCAGTAGGATCTGACAAAATAATCCCAATTGAAATATGAAAATATTTAGAATAATTTGGAGTTTCTTGACTTACTAAACTCTTTAATATTATTTTAAAAACAAAAAAAAAGAAGAGTATTTGAGTTCCCATTTTCAAGATAAATGAGATGGCCCAAAGCGCAAATTATAGAGGAATTAAGTTGATGTGTCATATTTTAAAATTATGGGAGAGGGTAATTGAACATAGGTTAAGACGCATCACAAACTATAGAGGAATTAAGTTGATGTGTCATACTTTAAAATTATGGGAGAGGGTAATTGAACATAGTTTAATAAGTGATACAAAGATTTCTCATAATCAATTTGGATTTATGTCAGGCACGTCTACCATGAAAGCTATAAATTTATTGAAAAGTTTGATGGAGAAGTACAAAGAGAGTAAGAAGGATCTAAATATGATTTTTATTGATTTAGAAAAAGCTTACGATAAGAATCCAAGACAAGTCCTTCGGAAAGTCTTGGAGAAGAAAGGTGTTGATATGACTTATATTCAAGTCACTAAAGATATGTATACTAGAGCTATTACTTATGTTCGAACAAAAGAAGATTGATCAAGTATTTTCCTATTTCAGTTGGATTACATCATAAATCGACTTTAAGACCTTATTTTTTGCGTTAGTTATGGATGCTCTTACTGGGCATTTATAGGAGTTTGTGCATTGGTTCATGTTTTTTGCTGATGATGTCCTTCTTGTGGATAAGGCTAGAGAAAGAGTTCAGGAAAAGGTTAAATTATGGAGGTCTACATTGGAGTCTAAAGGCCTTCATTTGAGTAGATCAAAAACTGAATACAAGGAACGTAATTTTAGCAGTAGCAAGTATAGTGGCAGAGTTGTAATTATGGGCGATCAAATCATTAAAAAATGTAAACATTTTAGATAGATTGGGTCTATTATTCAAAGTCATTATGATATAGATGGAGATATTATTAAAATTCAAGTTGGTTGGTTGAAGTGGAAGAATGCATCAGGCTTATTGTGTGAAAGAAAAGTATCGCTTAAACATGAATGACAATTTTATAAAATGGTGGTAACTAGTAAGACATGCAATGCTCTATGATGCAGAATGTTGGCCTTTAAAAGAGAAGCATAAAACAAAATTAAATGTTACTAAGATGAGAACACTTAAAGACAAAATGCGATATGAATATATCTACGATAGGGTTGGTGTAGCTCCAATAGCAGTCAAGATTTGAGAGAGTCGTCTTAGATGGTTTGGTCACATTAAATGTCGACCATCTGATTATTCGGTTAGAAGAGCAGACATTTTAGATTCACTTATGTTAAGAAAGACAGGGGTAAACCTAAAAAGACTTGGGTGTATTGTATAAAAAACAATCTTAATCTATTACAATTACATGAAAATATGACATCAATACTCAATAGGACATAATGGAGAAAAAGGATTCAAATACTCGACCCCAGTTACTTGACCCCAGTTATTGGGATAAAGGTTTGTTGTTGTTGTTGTTGTTGTTGTGATAAATTATATATATGATAACACTCCCAAATAAACTCGACGTACCATAAAAGATATCAACATGAGTTTGAAAATATTAATAACCATTCATTTTGTAGCACAATTAAAATTTTGGAAATTTACATTGTACCAAACAATTCTATGGATTTACGTATTTAACAACTTAGTGCTATAGGCCTATGCATAAAAATGTGTCTTTGACTTTTAAAAATTATTTAAGTTTTATCTTTGATGTGATGTTAATGATTTGAGTGTTGTGAATGTAAATATTAAATTTTAGGTGTTATATGTAAAACACATTTGCACGGCATGTATGCAAATGTCCGTTAAAGTTTACACCTCATATAGCACTCTACAAGAACAGATGATTTATAAATCCAACCCCAAAAAATTACAATAAAATTAATGCTAATGATGATGATCAAAATTTGTCAAAACCCATGACATTTGATTATTTAATTCATGCTATGGTTTCGTATTCAACTTTTCTTACAAAATAATTTAGGAAATAAATAGTATCTTATCTGCTCTGCCATGTTAGACCAAATTTTACTTGGAAAACAATTTTTTTTAAAACAAAATGAATCAATTAATCATTAAACATACAATGTAAAAAAAAAGACCAACAAGTTCATTAGAAAAATCTTAAATTTGAATATGATGACAGTGGCGGAGTGCTTAACAGTCAAACCTACCTCTTCTCGCACAGGAGTTAAGCACTGATACTGCGCATAGCTCATAACTGTTTTAGGGGAAGTAATATCATCTGCTTCTGAGCTAGATTCTGCGGTGGAGGTATCACTACCTTTCGCCTGACCAAGCAACAGATCAAACTTTAGTTTTACAGATTAACCTGGTGGACAATCAATTAACTTTAGGAAATTTGCATTCATAGTACACAATTCTTATGAATTTATACATTCATGCAAATGCATATTTCACTTTCAAAAAG
>JXCR01122620.1:29359-66138 GCA_002079205.1 Phalaenopsis hybrid cultivar | reverse complement strand
ATGTGAATACATAGGGATTGAGAGGTATGTATGTAAATGCCCCTAACTTATGTGATATATATGTAAGTGCTTGAAAAAGAAATGCAACAAGGTAACAAGAAATATAAGTAAGAAAATGCATCACTTTATCCAAACCTGGCAAAACCAAGATGGACTCCTCTTTCATTAACTCTTTAGCAAAATCCATGTCGCTCTCAATGCCAAGAAGGCGACTGGTGTCCACCTCAACCTGTAAATATATTCAAAACCAGGAGGTGTTGGAAATTAAACTTAATTTGGCCCATATTTAATTGCCCTTTGGTTATCCAAAGATGAGCCGATAATCTAAAATATTCTTGAGATGATTCAAGAGACATATTGAAGACCAGTCTGCAGACAAAACTAAAATAGCATTTAGCGAATTTCATCACTGAAGATAGTTGAAAATTCTAGAGAGTCGATTATAGTCATAGGAGAAAATATTATGTCTGGTGGATGGATGTATTCCATATGTTGGCATTGATCGTACCACGCCACTATGCAAGCAGTGCCACTATGCAAGCGGTGTGATGTGATTCACGTCGTCCCCTAAACATACATTATCCGGGCATAATATGTTCTCTCAAAATAGGGCTCTACTATTATAAATATATCTCATGTCTATGAATTTGTATCAAGCAACAAGCAAGAAATAAAATTACCACTTTCATCATACTGAGTTTTGGTGCATTTAGATACATAGCACACAATTCTTATGCATTTACAAATCTCGCACCTAAACTAGCATTCTAACATACATAGTATTTTCGTGCTTTAAACCTATCCATGAAAAAGTGTGTTTCATTTTTTAAAAATTGATAATAGTGCTATTTTTTATGTGATGTTAAAATTTGAGTGCTGTGCATGTAAATATGAAAGTTTAGGCGTGAAACGTGTAAATACATAGGAATTGTGTGCTCGGTATGTAAATTTCTCTCCCTTCTTTCTTCTTACTCTTTGCCTTGTCCTAAAAACTTTACCATTCCCACACTCAACAAAGAAATGAAGTGTTTGTATACCATCATGAACATAGCACCCTGAGGTCTGGAATAGCATCTCAGCGCTTCAATTTTCTCCAACCCTCTAAATAAGGTGCCCGCACATAAGTCCAATAACTTGACGACATTATCATGAAATTTCTCATTTGCATTAGAGAGGACTGACGGAAGTGCAGCCTGCTCCAGTATTAATGGCGAGAACAAACAGCATCAGATTAGTAGAAAACAAGAGAACATGAAAAGTAAGCAGACAAGGGGATAACTTGAAACCTGGATCACTGAAGCTGGGCCAGAATTCACATTCATAAATATTTCAGTTGCCTCCCTCACCTAACACAGGCAAGATCCAATCATACATAAACATATCAAAATCATCAATTCTCAAAAATAGCTAGTAGTTTACTTGGAGCTTAATTAAGAAAGCATACCTTTTGAAGGGTGCCTTGTGGATCGCAAATGACTAACCAGCCAAGACGCCAGCCAGGAACCATCCAGCGCTTGGCCAGCGATCCGATGGTGATAACCGGCGCTATATGAGCAAAATTTGCCATGGGAATGAAGCTGCCGCCTCCAAAGACAATTCCACCATAAACCTCATCGGCGATTATCGGAATGTTCAAATCCCTAGCAATCTCGGCAATCTGCATCGTATGTATACAATAGCACAAATACATGTATGTATATGAGAGCGTAAATGCTTACTTTAAACAAGAGCAAATCGATCCGCTCGGGAATCGATTAAGATTTTGTCACAATTTGACTGGCATTTATACTTCAATCCAAAAAAATCTTCGGGTTAAATTCATAGCCCTAATTTGGACAGTGTGCTTTACGGTTTTGGGGGAGAAGGAGAAGGAGAAGGAGAAAGAGAAAGAGGAGAGAATGGAGAATCGGCCGACCTGTAAAATATGATTAGCCGAGAAAGCAGCGCCGGATGGATTATTAGGGTTGATGAGGACGATGGCTAAGGTTAGATCATCGGCAAGGGCTCGTATCTGATTGGGATCAGCTTCCCATCGGCGAGACGGTAGTAAGTCATAGTAGCGACGGCGGACACCGGCGATATCGCAGGCAAAGTCGTAGAGAGAAAATCCTGGCCGGGGAAGGAGGACGTTACCGCCGGCGGAGGAGATGACGGTGAGGATGGAATGTATGGCTTGGGTGGCGCCGGAGGTGAGGAAGACGTCGTCGGACGAGACGTGGAAAGGGGCGGGTCCACCGATGGTTGTATTGTCCCACGCCCTGTTTAAATGCTCGGCCACCGCGCTGTCAAATCATAAGTTTGTATTAACTCATAGCGGTATTTTACATGCTCGCATGTCTAATATTTAAATTTTATTTTCTGTCACATTTAAAACGCCATTTATTTTTTAAATTTTCAAGAGAAAATTGAGTTCAAAGAGCAATATGACCATCTCAAATTCATGTTTTAAATAAATTATATGATCTAAAATATGTATATCAAAAAGGTTATATACTGATCTTAACATATACATAAAAGTTTATAAGAGAACAATACGAAGAAATCCAATCCCATACAAAGAGATCATGAGGCCCTCCAAGGGAGATGAGCCAATAAAATTAGGTCAGAGCTGACCAATTTCAACAGTTAATGAGAAAATGACAAAGTGATCCTATTAAAAGCTATTCGCCTGGAAACTGAGTCCTCCTCAGGGGACACCAACTACATGAAAGTCAACTCAATATAATAATCTATCTCGTAGTTGAAGAGTCCACAAAGCATCTTCAACCATCCATCGGAGGACAAAAGTCTTCTTTCGGATATTAAAGATAGCCAACAGGCGAGCCACATCGACCAAGCTCAACTAACCGAGATAACTTGGTTAAGCCATGCTAACTAAGGTTAGTCGACTAGGGCAGAAGACTACTGAAAGATGAGCCATGGTGTATACCCTCTAAAATATGAGTAAAAAGTAATATTACTATTGTAATAAATTTCCTATAAATAGGTTAAGCATTCCAAGAAGAGGAGACGCAATTTTTTACTATTCATCTATCTCTCTTCCAATCTACAGTCTATTNTCATTTACTTCTTGATTTGGCCTATCCAGATGTCAGAATTTGTTGTAAGAACATGTAAGAACCAGGCTAGTATTATCTCAGTCAACGATTTAAAAGAATCACATGAGGTTGTATGAATGAGAATGTAATTCAAATGATTTAGTGCAAATAAATAAGGAAATAATCTTTGAAGGGTGTAGAGTTAAAGAACATTAAAGTGACAGGCTAAAGCCCCCACTTGGTTTATTGTTTTAGGTTCTGATACGAGATGTTAGCCCCTAGGTGGAGGGAATCGAGGAACTCTATAATGAGACATGGTATCTTCCCTGCCTAGACGTTCTTCAGAACTATTCAAACGTTAAATTAACCAATGTTCTTTATAACATTTCTAGTATGGGTAAAAAATATAATTTCTCTGATTTGACACAACACAATTTGCATATTACCACAATAGAATTCCTATGCCTATTTTTTATTCATGATAAGGAGAGATATATTTTCAAATTTAGTGCTTTTTTTTTACATAAACTCAAGTTACCTTTTTAAATTGGTATAATATTGCATACAAGTAGTTATTGGGGATCAGGTAGCATGAAAGGTAAGAAGAAGAAGGGGAGATTTTCTTTTAGGGTTGTAAGAGTAGAGGGAAGGTGATAGATTTCTTCTTTATTATACTTCTAAGAGAGAATTGAGTGTGCTTGTAAAAAGAGAAAGACTTAGAGAGAACTTCTAAGGATTTTCTTGGGAATGATTGTGAGATAAGTTGTGTCTTTTATTTCTTTTATTTTGTAAGCTTTTTTTAATGTATGAAATTCATGTTTTGTCGTATCCTTCTCATAAATTTTGAGTAGTCTTCTTTATACTTCTCCCTACTTATAGATATGGTTTTGTGAAGAATTGATTTTATTTTCTATGGNTTTTCACAAAATCATATTCCTTAAATAAAATATAAGAAGCAAAAATTAAAAAATAATTTTCTGTAATTTAGGGTAATTATCCGAAAAGATAGGCTTACCGGCGAGCAGAAGGGAGGCCAAAGGAAGGAGCGTAGGAGTCGGAGAGAGAGCAAGTGAGAGCAGAGGAGAGAGAATCAATGAACGGCGGCCGGCGGCCGAGGAACTGTGGATTGGCCGTGGGATCGCCGGTGCCGAGAGAGATAACGGTTTTCTCGCTGTTAGATAAAGTCTGAAGCTCAGCCATGACTCCTCTAATGGAAGATTTGACTTCCCACAGCACCGAGTTGCAGTTAATCATCTTTGCCTTTTCGCCCTTATTTTCTGATCCATTATTTTTCTCTTCGATGGAAGCCTTCAGTTAAGTGTTTAGATGAATATTAATGAATGAGAAAATTATGCAGAGAGATTGAAGATTGTGAGAAAGAATTACCTGAGAAATAGGCGCCATTAATGAAGCACGGGAAGCTTGAAGTTCTGACGGTGGCAACTTTGGGGATGGAAGGAGATGTACAGAAAGAGCTCCGGAGAAGACTTTAAATAGTATTTTGTTGAGGCTCTTTTATAGAAGGACTATCTTTGAATATTATTTTTAGCAGGAAAATATAAAAAAATTATGAAAAAATAAAAATGCAATCGTCATAGCTACTTCTCTCTTTTTTACTATTATTATTTTGTGTGTGTGTCTGCAATTTTCGTCTGCATCTAAATAAATGAAATTTAGAAATGATAGTAATATTAATGGTTTCATGTGTTTATAAATGAAACATACATTTACAAATCAAGAGTTTGTGGCTGCTAAGCTAAGAAAAATCAGAACTATAAAAGCAGAAGCCATAAATAAGAATGAAATTACAACAATCAAATCAAAATATTAGGTTACATATTTGGAATTCATCAAACCAAACGGCAAGATGTGCAACCATCATGTCATCGGTGAGTGAACAAAAAAAAAATTAAATAGTTAATATGTAAATACATAAAATATAAATGTTTTGCAGGTAAATCTTTCTAAGAAAATGTTCATTGAAAATGTAGTCAACGGTTCACGTTGGATAACTCTTCTTGTCCTTTAAAAAAAGAAGAAGAAGAAAATTAATTAAAATAAATAAATAACGTGTTAACTTGGTAAACAATCACTCATCTGCTTATCCTGATCACAAAAGCCCTCCACGCATCTCCATATTCATCCACATTATATTTATTTATATACGAATTGCCACACATTATAAGCATAGATGAGGAGCAGGACACAGATGAACACCATAAAACAGTGTTATTCCATCATTAAATGTTTTTTTTTTTTTTTCTATTCATAAAAGATACTGTATATATAATAGTGACTTTATAGTTTACTTCTATTTCGAGAGGGTCTATGCCGAAGTATTTATGATATTTTACGAACAACGGCTTATCGTTTGTTTGCCTTCTGGCTGGGCCGGCTAAGCTTAGTTTATTTGGCTCAGCTGAGTATGTTGGATCGGTAGGATTCCGTCGGTTGATATAGCCTTCATTCTCAGGTAAAGAGTTTTGGGTCTCCATCGGATGATCGAAAATGCATTTTGGAGCTTACTCTTCCATTAGATTGGCTCTTCTATAAGGTAAGCTACTGTATCGAGTTGGCTTTTCTGTGGTTGACGGTTCGGACTCTCTCTTGCCTACTTTATAGTTGAATGGTTTATAATCCAATTGCTTGGTTGTTTTCCTGTTCGTCTCTTGACTAGGTCCTTTGTGGCTTAATTGACTTGGTTTTTTGGGCTTGGTATGTCAATCGGCCAAGTTGCTGATTAAGTCCTATATTTAGCTAACTTAGTTTATTGTCCTTTATAGAAAAATATTATTATAGATTTGAGTTATAATTCTACTTTATTTAAAAAATAATTTGATATGAAATTTAAATACATCTTAAATTAAATTTATTAATACAAAATTTGACTAGTCATGCTTTTAATTCATATTTTAAAGAAAGTTGATTTTGTATAGATTGTGATATTTATATTAAAAGTTTTTCAGATATTTTTTGTAAAATAGAACTAAAATACTACCTCTGGTTATTTTATTCAAATATTTTTTTGTTATAACATAGAGTTGGGTACTAAATTATAATACAAGGAATTGGAAGATATAAAAATTAAACGCAAAGATATTAATACGTAGCTATCAAATTTGACTCTATATTATTGTCTCCCTAGATGAGGAGATTTTAAAAACCAGTCACTAAATAGTTAATCTACTAAAAATCAAAACAAAAAGTCAGGCTTGTAAGTTTCACTTAAAACAACGTTTGCACTCCCATTGAATGACAAAATGTGCATTTGTAATAGATCACTTAACTATCTTTCAGAACATCGTCTTTGATTTTGAAATCATGGAAGTTAAGTATGACGAAGAAGAATCGGCACTAATCTTGGTATGCTCATTGCCTTCATCATATACAACATTTAGAGGGGCGTGAGACACTACTCTAGATGAAGTATATGATGTTTTACTTTCCAAGGAGAAGATGAAACAACTTGTGGATGAATTTGTTGCTCAAGGAGAAGGCCATGTCGTACGAGGTAGAACTCAAGACAGGAGTTCTACTGCTGATACAAAGAGTAGATAAAAATACAAATATAATGATAAGATATGCAATTGTTGTAAGAAAAGGGGCACAACAAATATGAATGTTATAAATTACAAAATAAAAATAAGAAAGCAACGTCAAATCAGAAGGGCAAACGATCAAAATATTCTAATGAAACCAGTGTTGTTGAAGAAGCTATTAATGATGATGAACTCCTAGTTGTCTCCGATAAAGAACCTTGTAATGATTAGGTTTTTTATTCAGCTTGTGCGTTTCATATGTGTCATAGTAGAGATTGGTTTTCAACATATGAAACAGTATCAAATGGTACCTTGCTAATAGATAGTAATGTTAATTGTAAGATAATTTGTGGCAGAACTATTAGAATGAAGATATTTGATGGAATCATTGATACACTTAAAAGATATAGTATTTTTGTACACATTTTTATACCTATTTTTGAGATATTGGTTTTAATGGAATGTATTTGTGTGTTTTTCTTTCAGGTACAATCAAAAAGATGAAAAATAGTAAAATGAGAGAAAAAGGATCAAATTTGGAGAAAAAATGATGAAAATGTGCAAAATAGCTGTGGCGCCTAAAAGCCCAAAGCTAGCACTTAAACGCCAGAGAAGGCCGCGCCTAAGCGTTAGGGACTTCACGCTTAAGCTCCAGTGGCAGTTATTTGACGGTTTAATGTATTTTGATGAATTTTGAAGAGATTTTTGAGGCACCGATTGGTGAAAAATGATGGTTAGAACCACTAGAAATGAAAATATATTAAAAGAACTTTCAAAAGGAGGCATCTCTTGGAGAAATTAATCGAATATGGGCACATATTGAAGAGATACCAAGACATCTTTTGGAAAACTATAAAAAGAGAGAGTTGGAGTGGATTAAGGGCTCTTCTAATCAATTTGTTGTTGCTCAAGGGAGACTCTTCTCTGCATTCTAGCAGAGACTTTTAGACACCATTTGCATTTACCTTTTCTTTTTTTTAGTTTTTATTTTGAGAGTTAAGAGTGTTGTAAGAGAAGAAGAGATTCAAAGGAACTTCAAGAATTTGGTGGAGAATTTGAGATAAGTTTCTATCTTTTTTTACTACATTTGGTTTTAATTTAGACTTCATTGTTGGTTTGACAATGGTTTCTATTTTCAAACTAGATTGTGATTGTGTTTTATCCATGAATTCTGTTTCTTTATTTTTTTCCCTTAAAATGACAAGTAATTAAAGTTTTTGATGGAAGTTATGCAAATTATTGATCTTTAATGTCGGAATAAGTTGTGATGATTTGAATCAATGTACTTCATTTACTTCTTGATTTGACCCATTAAGTTGTTAAAATTTATTGTTAGAACATGTAAGATCCGTGATGATATTGTCTTAGTCAATAATTGGTAAGAAACACATGAGATTGTATGGATGACAATATATGATTGAGTGCAAATAAATAGGGAAATATTCATTGATGGGTGTAGAGTTAGAGGACTTTAGAGTGACAGGTTAAAGCCCCCAACTTGGTTTATTATTTTAGGTTTTGATATGAGATGTTAGTTGTTATTTTAGATTGAGGGAGAAGAGGGAACTCTAGAGTGTGAGCTGGTATCTTCCCCAGCTAACCGGTCTTCAATACTATTCAAACTTTAAATTTGTCAGTACTTTTTATAGCATCTCTAGTAAGGGTAAATAATAATATTAATCTTATTTGACACAATAAATTTGAATACTTCCACAACAGAATCCCTATACTTGTTACTGATTCATGATAAGAAAAAAAATATTTTATATTTAGTGTTTTTATCTTACAAAAACTCAAGTTATATTTAATTAGTTGTTATTTTATTTTCATTTATCAAAAATATCCAAAAAGAATTAAACTTTCATTCATGTGATAATATCTATAGTTTAAGTAAGTGACTTTTTAAATTAGAGGTTTGCTATCTAATTCCAGTGTTAACTGTAACTCAGTCCCTGTGGGTTCGATATTCATGGCTTAACCAAAAAGTTTTATATTACTTGATAATGATATGTATACTTGCGTAGTATCCCATTATATAAATATAAAATTTGAACTCTTACTTTCTTCGGAGTCAAGTTTTTGGCGCACGTTGCAAAGTAGGAAATATAAGTTAAAAATATAATCGCATGCATTGTAATATTGTTGCATATAGACAATCAGGATCAATTCTCATAACACTTGGAAATGTGATACATGTTAAGATATGAAAATAAATCAATTTTTTTAAGTACTCTTGATGTTAATGTGTACAAGTGTTTTGGTTAAGGTGGAGTTCTGAAAATAGGCAAAGGATCTCTTATTATGATGGAATGACATAAGAAGACTGCGAGGATATATGTCTTGTAAGGCTCTACTATGATATGTAATGCACGCTTACATTTCATTCCATGTTAGAAGATGAAGTAACCAAACTTTGGCATATGTGACTTGAGCATATGTGTGAGAATGAGATGATTGAATTAAGCAGAAGAGGAATTCTAAATGGTCAAAATATTACTAAATTAAAGTTTTGTGAATATTTTGTATTTGGATAATAACATTCACAATACTAATGAAATATTAGACTACATGTATTCTAACATTTGATGACCATCTACAGTACCATTTGAAGGAGGAGCCAAATATATTATGACATTCATTGATGATTTCCCTAGAAATTTTTTTGTGTTCTTCTTGAAGCAGAAGAGCCATGCTTTAACTAAATCTATGGAATGCAAGATCATGAATGAGAAGAAGACTAAAAAACATATCAAACTTCTTCGCATTGATGATGGGTTGAAGTTTATTTCAGGAGAATTTAATATATTTTTCAAATTAGAAGAAATTATGAGAAACTTCATAGTCTCACACATTTCTCAATAAATGGTGCGACAGAGTGAATGAACATGACTATAATGTAGAAGGTTTGTTGCACACTCTATAATGTTAAGCTACCAATATTATTTTGAGTTGAAGTTGTTTCTACAATTTACTACTTCATGAATCGCTTTCCTTGTCTTGTTATTGACAAGAAAACTCCATTAGGGAATTGGTCAGGTAAACTTGCAGATTACTTTAATTTAAGAAATTTTTGTTATATAGTATATGCTCATATTAATAATGATAAATTATAAATATTGGCATCGATTTTTGATTTCATAAATACTGAATGCGCTTGTGATGTTATGGGAGCATGTGATGCTCACACGTGCCCTCTTGTAGCTCAAGGAATCCATCAAAGCGTTAATAGAAGCACATCATCTTTGGACTACCCAGTTCTTGATAGCAACTAACACTAATTCATAAGGATTATCTCGTTCTATGGGCAAGCCAAATGATCATTTTGAGGCCTATGTGGTCCGATCCAATCATGGAAAGCTTGTCATGTCGTGAAATGAGCTTAACAGACTCCCGAGGATGGAAAAAAAAGACCCATAAGGATCTAGTATGACTATGCTCAAATCGAGTTTGGCCACACCTAACTCCTCCCGGGGGCTACCTTCAGTGTAGCCATGCCCGAAGGCGATGTTACCGCACTGCAAGACAAAGCCCACAACATAATTATGTCGTGGGACGGTGTGGCCACGTCAGACCTCCTAGCAGTTGTGCTAAGGCTGCCTTCGGCATTGTCGCGCCCAAAAGCAACGTAACTGTGTCACAAGTCAGTGAGGCTGCAGTAATTACTCTTGTGAGTTTGGGTGACCACGTTAACTTTGTGGGCAGAGCGGTGTGACCACGACCGAGCTCGGCATGGCCACGCTGACCCACCCAGGTTTCAAAATTTGGCCTTGATGGCCCTAGAGAAGCATGCCACATATGCCTGAAATTGCAGAGATCTCCTCGGGCTTGAGGAGATGTGCTTTGGAGAATGTAACGACTGTGGGTTTAGCCACATTTGGCATGTTCTAAATGCCCTTTATTAGGCATCTTTGGCCTGATTAAAGGGGAACTTTTGGGACTTGATTGGTTGAGTTGGTTTAAGCTCCATCTCCTCATTTCAGACTTAGGCTGGTTAGGAGAGCTTGGGAGAGCACAAGAGAGAGCTTCATCTTCCTATAGGAGAACTTGGAGGTGCCATGGAGAATATCTGTTAGATCAAAAGGATTTTAGGAAGGTTCTTCATCTTCCTCAAGGAGAGAGATGAGGAGTTGCTCCACTTCTTCTTCTTCTTCTTCTTCTTCTCTTTTTTCCTCACCTTCTTTTTCTTTCTCCACCATTCTTTGAGTGTGTGAGAAGATCTTTTTAAGGAGCGTGGCTAGCAAAGAGTGAGGTGTCTCTTCTCCTATTGTAAAGGAGAGCTCTATCCTAGCTTGGGGTCACGGGAGCATTGGTGAAACTTCGCCAGAGCTTCGTTATCTCTCCCACCCTAAGGAGAGCTTATTCATCCCTTAGAGGAGTGGAGAAAACCTCACCAGAGCTTCACCGGAACCTCGTTAGAGTTTCTTCTTCTCTCCTACTGATAGGAGAGCTTCATCGCACTAAAAGAAACAAATCCACTACTTTTGTATTGGTGAGATTCTCTAAAGACCTCGTGTTTTCTTTCTAGCTAGTCCCAGGAGTAAATTTTGCTAGGTGTTTGTGGGTTTGGTCACCAACACGAGGCAGACCTGACTAATAACCCGTTATCATCCAACTCAATCGATCACCCCATTAACAAATGGTAACCCCACCATACCCCTTTTAATTGACCAACTTTTGTGGTGTCATTGCGGGTTCAGTCACCCATGCTATGCAAGTTAGTCAGTCGACACTAATCGACACAGTCATACTCCTATTGATTGGTTGTTTATTTCTTAGAGAAAACCCCATAGGTTAGGAGCTTTTGGGTTCCCCTTGCGATCCCCATGACATAAACCTACCATTTCCTTTCTAGCACAAAGTTTTAAAGCACAGGGTCGTCATAACCCTACATTTGCACCAGCGACTTCGCTCACACTATGGAGGGAAGCGAAATCCATTGTTTGAGTGTAGAAAACGGAAAGTCATATGACTTTGATGTTCCTTACACCGTGAAAACTTTTCCTATGGAATTTCCTCTGGTTGGGCAAACAGGGGAGGCCGCTGTCATTTTGTAGCAATACTCGCTTTGCTTCACCGACAACCTTAGGGTGACCCATGAGATTGTTGGGATGAGTTGGCTTTGTAGCCAACGACGATCAAATCTCATTTTCATATGCATGTTCTTCACATTTGCATGGTTTTTATGTGTCATGCATAAATTTGACAACATATGCATAAAATTATTTATTTTTGCATGTGTTCTGTTGGCTTGCTCGATCAACCCCACCGGTCCATTCGAAGTGACCGACAATCTTTTGTTGAATTTTCTAATCGGACGAACCAGCTCGATCAGATTGATTAATGTGTTCTGTCGCTTGCCCTATCAACCTCATTGGTTCGATCGACATGACCAACAATATTTTGTCAATTCGTCCGACTAGCCCCATCAGATCAATCGATATATTACGTTGACTCGTGCGATCAAATTGATTGATATCTTTTGTCAGCTTATTCGCTCGACCCCATCAGCCCGATCAGATTAATTGATATCTTTTGTCGGCTTATCCGCTCGACCTCATCGGCCCGATCAGTCCGACCTACTATTTCTTTCGAATGTTGCATCCAATTGTGCATCGTGAGCATGTGCCCCCATATGCTCATGGTGGGCGGTTAAGCCTTTCTTTGGCACGGTCTTACGTGCCCACCGTGCCCATCTCGTGACATCCCTACGTCATGGTGCATCACATTTTGTATGTATGCACTAACACTTTTACACTCTTGTGTGTCTGTTCACATGACATCTTGCATATTTATTACTTGTATGCCTGAAGTTATGTTTATTTGAAAATAACATGCTCACCCATGATGAACATAGTTCCATCTTAATTAAATTACCTGTGTTGGTTGGAGATAAGAAAGTTTTGTTTAGATACATATAGGATAGGTTGTAATAGGAGAGGAGGCTGAGAGTGCTGAAGGGGAATACATGGTATTATGATACGATTGTCACGAAAAAGAATGCTTGAAACATATGTGCTATAATTGAATTTGTGATACCATTGTAATAATAGACTTAATTATGAAGCAACCAAAAGGTGAAGAGATAAGCTGAGTTTTTTTGTTTTTTTTTAAGTAGAAAATAACAAAATATTAAGCTTAAGAGCAACTAGATGCTCATGAGCAAACATTTATTGTCATTACTAATTGATATGAATGTAATTATTTGTCATTAGCACAAATTAAACAAAAAAGATTGGTTATGTGGTTGATAATTAACTTCTAATTTATTATTTATAAGAGATTATTCATCAAATGTTGGCGCATAATACTGATGAATGATGATGATGATTTTTATAAATCCGATCCACACAATTTTTTACAACCTGTCCCATCTAAAATCTTAGAGGTGAAGCGAGCTCCCATATTTTTTAGGAGAAAGTAAGAGATGTAGCAAAATCAGAGTTTGCAACAAGTATATTCATCCCCTTTTATGAAGATCTGAGCTAGTTTTGCTAATCCTTGTATAATTTAAAGAGCAACTAGATTAAGTTAAAAAAACAAAATACGACTAAAATAAAAAATAATTGTTATAACCAATTTTATTCATAATTTTTTCACCTACTGATTAAAAGATAAAGGGAGGGTAAGGTGACACTTGTTATTGACTTGAGCATTGGCCAAAAGTGGAGAAGGAGAATGAGCTACATTAGAAGGTGAAGGGTATAGGGAGCAAATCCCTTGTCATCATTTGTGAAAAAAAGACATTAAATGTCAAGTTGCCTATAGTTATCGGATGTCAGATTAATGTGCATTTATTAGAAGAGCAATATTCACTTAATTTAAGATTGTATATATCCATCATAAAATAGGCACAAGAATAATTTAAGAGCCGAGATGATGAAATTTGGCCATGAGTATGGATTCATATTTCGTTGGCCAACTCCATCTAACCGATTAGGAATACTTACCTTCATTTAGTCTCAAACAATAGAACAAATTGATAACTCTTAAGAGAATGAGATTCGAGTGACCAACAAAAGCATAATATCGTTGTTTAAGCTGAATACATCTACAATATGGTTACATAATAAAGTGAGAATTTGTGATTTATTGAAAGAATGATTTAAATAATTAAATCATTTATTTTAACTTTATTCATAACTTTACAAAACATTAACTATCTATGTGTTACAATGAAGAGGAAATGATTTGGTGCTTCCGAAGAAACTATGAGCTTATAGTCATTCCCTTAGATGAATTTTTGGTGCTTCTTAAACTTTGACTTTTTACATTAACACCATACAAATCCTTAGAATCACATTAAAAAGAACACTATTTTAACTTTTAAAACGTAAAATAATTTTTTTACGCATATGGTATGTATGTAAAAATCCCATTTTTTTAATACAAATAGCAGTCCTAATCGTTTACTCCTCCGTCCCCAAGTACTGATCTAAGGTGTCGAGATTATTATCTCCATCGGAGAAGCTGAATTCGATGAGGTACCGCTTCTGTGAGCGTCTGAAGTAAAACTGTCAGGTTTAGGAAGTTGGAATGCAAGGAATCGTAGGGCTTTGCAGTCTAGTTTGGAGCTTCGAGAGTTGTATGAAGGTTTGATTTAACTGAAAGGGTTCTTTTCCAGAGTTACTCAAGTGTTTCGGTTGAGAAGTTATTGCTGAACTCCGGGCAATTCACCTCGGTTGTTTAGATCCTTCTCGTTGATTTAATCGGGAGGCTTCTTTTCCGGACTTTCCTCTACTGCTACTGCCAGAGGTATGCTTTTTTAATCTTTCTTGCTGTTCAATTTTGTGTTTTTTATGTACAATGCCTCTTTTGTAAACTTGTATAAGAGTTCTTCAAATGGTTGTGTGGAAGAATTCGATTTATTTTGGAGTTGACCTGGGAAATGGCGATCCGATATATATTTATATATATTTTTTGGTCACTGGCTATTGATAACTAGAAAGCGGATTTAGAGCAACAGTTCGTCAGCTCTAGTGCTTCATGAAGGAGTTCCTATCTAGACCTTACTGGATATTGAGAATGATGCCTTTTAATTTTCAACTCCTTCGTTTTGCTAAATTATTGATTGATGTATGGCTTGCTTTATGAGGAAGTATGCTTCGTGTTGGTAGGGAATGGCTAGATCTGTTGATCCGCCAAATGGCACTGGGAATCCTGGGAAGCATTACTTTGTGATGTTGCAAAGTCTTTTTGAGATTGACACCAAGTATGTGCCCATTAAGCCGATTGGTAGGGGAGCATATGGGATTGTTTGTTCTTCTGTGAACAAGGAGACAAATGAAAAGGTTGCAATTAAAAAAATTAACAATGTTTTTGAAAATCGAGTCGATGCACTTCGAACACTAAGGGAAGTGAAACTTCTTCGCCACCTTCATCATGAGAATGTCATTGCTTTGAAGGATATTATGATGCCGCCTGATCAGAATTTCAGGGATGTTTACCTTGTCTACGAACTCATGGATACTGACTTGCATCAAATTATCAAATCCCCTCAAACGCTCTCTAATGACCATTATCAGTACTTTCTGTTCCAGGTATATTCATTTTCGTATTTGATAATTTTCAACATATTGAGGTATTTAGTTTTTTCTAGTCTTGGTGTTTCCTTGATGCTTCTTTTGTTTGAATTGCTTGTGGAGTTTTCACATGGCTTTGTTTAATTTGAAGAGCATCGTCATGGAAACATGCTTAAATTGTTGATATAGGATCTGTCTTTATTTTATTGTTTATGCTTATTATATGTTGAAATGTTTAACAACAGAATGATGGGTGGTATGATTTCTATTTAAAAGTAAGTATTGTCAAGGTAAGAATGTTTAGTGGTAAAGTGATTGCTATTAAGTTAAATGTTATTGAGGGTATTATAGATGCGGTTGGTGCTTATACTCCATAGGTTGGAGTAGAATAAGTATTAATTTAGGAAAGAGGTGAATGGACTTTTATGACATATGCCTGAGGAATATAGGATATTAAATAAACATATTAGTTCCATTCGGATAGGCTATGAGAGGATTCATGGTGGGTTTGAACTTGAATATAGAAATGCAACAAAAGTAGTTTTGCTTATTTTGCAATAGCTTTTGATTCTATAATAAACAAAAAAAAATATTTAATTACTTGTAAATGTGATCAAGCCCTAATGCAATGAAGGATGGGTTGATTGGCATGGAGGGAAATTGGTCTTACAGTCTTGCCTTACAAGCAAGAGACTCGAAAGAATACAAAGATTTGCCATGCAATACAAGGATGTATTGTTTTTCTAAACTTGCATGTTGATATGGCTTAAGGCCTGCAGTATCGATGCGCTTTGATAAGCATTTGCCAACTTAGTCCAATGTTTATAATCTAGAGCGTATAGCGAAATACCATGATACTAAGTTTGACATACTTCTTGCATAGTTTATCTACTTTTATGGGTTACAAAAGGATTTTTTTTAGTAAAAAAGCATCTATGAAGTAGTAGAACTCAAATAGCTTTATCAATTCTTAAATTTTTAAAAAGTTCAAATAGGTAGCCTAACACTTATTCATAGAAAGAAATAAAATGATACACAAATTACAAATAAATAATACACAAAAAATACAATAAGTATGTGGATAAATCATTCAAAGGAAGTAAATAAAGAATATTTGAAATACCTGAACAACAACAACAAGCCTTTATCCCACTGACTGAATCCTTTTTCTCCATTGTATCTTACCAAGTGTCATATTTTAATTTAATTCTAATAAATTTAAATAATTTTTTATATAACATGCCCAAATATTTTTAGGCCTACCTCTATATTTCCTAGCATAAGTCAAACCTAAAGAAAATTTAAAATACATAGAAGAAAATAATAGTAAACATTACAAAACATGATCCTCTCAATTTTACTATACAATGCATAAAAATATCATAGAATTTTTTAAATATCAAGCATGTCTTCATCATTATCCTTTATTACATACAATTATTGCAAAGCCTTCGTAGTAGAAATCTCTATGGTACTTACTATAGTAAATATGATAGTATATTGTGGACTCTAGGGAAAAAATCTATAAAAAAACTAAATAAAAGGATTGTATTTGTGTATTTATGTGTGCATAATAAAAATATTACGATAATACGGATTACACAATATTCCTTCCTATTATCAAAGAATTATATTTAAATTTTGTAATTATGACAAACAAAAATTCATGTTTTTTCGAGTCACATTGCTTGGGATTAAGTCGATGGAAATGTCCGGAGATTTTAAGAGTACATGTCTTTGAATCTTTTTCTATTTAAACAAATATCTATTCCTAATTCTACATGTCAAATGTAATTTTTATGATTTGTGAAAAAGAAATTTAATGATTTCCTTTGGACTTTAAATGCATGGGTGGATTATGCTTAATCAAGTTTAGAGCTAAATTAATCAGTCCAATGTAATTTAATTCTCTAGATTCCAACATAACTTGTGATTTTATAGGCATTTAAATGGTCCTAAATACACAATTGCATACAAGTATTTTTAATATTCACCGTGAATCAACATTGAGCAAACTTTTGAAGATTTAGCAGACGCCTGAGGTGTTGCAAAGGAAGCTAGCCTGCTAATTCATCCAAAATTGTGTGTGAGTGGACACTTGAGTAGGGATTCATTGGATTGTGGCCCAATGACTAGAGTGGTTAGGTGTTTATGCTGATACTGAGTGTTGGCGCTAGTCTATAGGGGCAAGATTCAATTATTGGAGCTAGTCCCATATGTAGCATGGACAATGATGCATGCTAGAGCAAAAAACTATCCAATGAAACTAATGACCAGAACTAGGTGGAAAGACCATCTCACAACAAGATGATAAATTGTTATGGTATATGATGACAAATTGTCATCTCATGGTAATTGATGATGTCCTAGCTCACAGGGTACCACTCGTTCTTATGTCCACAAATAGGAGGCATGACAGTTAAGCGATTGGGATGAGGCCACGACAAGCCGATGATGTTACCTATAATGTAAGATTTTCTTATTCTTCTAATTGGGCACTATGGCTTACTTTTAGAAGGGATTTCAAGGTGTTATTGTGGGATTCTAAGGGTTTTATACAAGGTAATCCACTTTTTTTCACTGTCTTGAGGGATTGAGTAAGAAAGTATCGCCAAGTGTAGGATTAGAAGATGTTAAGGGAAAGGCTATGAAAGTGCACACCAAAGAGACGCTTTATAGCAGGATAAGAGTTGCATCTATTACGTTTATACGATTGTAAGGTTCGAAGCAATCAATGGCTTCGCTTGAGGACGATGATTGCCAAGTTGGATGATGGGTGGAGTGTTAACCACTGATCAAGTCAAGGCAGGCAAGCAAAACCACTAATATGATGATTCTTAAGAGAAACTTGATCGAGTCATGCCAGTAAGACACAACTAGTTAGTGTGCAACGCGTGCAAATCAAGTTGCGTGGATGAGTTATCGTGCACATCTATGAATTGTAGGAATGCACTTGATGCTTGAAGTATCATGTGTCGAAGCAAGGAGCAACTTTGGAATGTAGAGGTTTGCAGACACAGGGTTGTATGGGCATCAACATGTAATGTGGTGATGCATCAACATGTGATTAAACTTAGAGTTACAAGTAACATGAGGGCAGTCTTTGGCATTATGATGTCACAGAGGGAGCCTCAGAAAGTAATTTTGGTGACGAGCATTGTGTGATGAGCACTGAGTGCCACACATGAGGTTCATTGGACATCGTAGTAGCTGATCAGAGTCAGTTTCAGGCATAAGGGCGTGAAGGTGGGCTGAATAAGTCCGCCCATGGGTGCAAAACAATACCATCAAAGGGAAAAAGCAGTTGACCTATGACGGCTCACACAAAGTTGTGGATGCATGCAATAACTGAATAGGAATGAGGGCTTGAGGCTACTAATGTGGGTGGGAGTGTTAGGAGTTATGTCCTTTTTGTTAACATGTATTTGCATGAATTTTGTGTTGCTTGGAACCTACTTTCCTAAATTGTGTTACTGGGTTAAAGGAGATACCTAAATCCAGTTGTGTTGGGTCCTAATGGTGAGCCAAATGCTTGATTCAGTTCAAATAAGGTCTAAAGGAATGATTTTTAGCTCATATGATTTTTTTTTTAATTTAATTAATTTCAGCAAAATTTAACAATAATTTGAAAGCAATTTGACTTAACTTGAGATGAGTTCAATGTTCCCCATGTCTGACCCAAACTTGTTCAAGGCCAAATAGATCTAGTCTATGTTTACTTGATAAAGTTGACTTGACTAAATCAACTTTAATTGACCATAGATAGTTTCAGAAAAGGGGTAAAATAAAGTCTTAATAAATATTGTGTTCTGTTGAGGAACATCACACATGTTGGAATTAAATGCCTTGCTAATGAAGCTGAGTTTGCTGGAATTTAATTTCCTTGGTCCTCTACTTTAGACTTTAAGTGCCCAAGGCCTCTGTGGGTTTGTACTTTAATTACAATAGGTTCCTTGGGGCTGGACTTTACTATCCAATATCTCTCTAAGTTGAAAAGCTTTTTTAACTCTTTCTTGATCTTTATTTCTCATCAATGAAACAAAAACTTCTTTGAGAATCTAATGATTTGATCTTTGGGACCAAGCCTAACATGTGCATAAATCCGGATCTTATTTAGTCAAAATGTGAATCTGCTAAGGCAAATTGCATTGCAAAGATTTTTCTGTGAAGGCTAGTGACTATACTAGGGCTAAAAAGGAGAGAGTTTCTGAAAGTGAGCTTTGTGACTTTATCGAAGTGAAGTACCTACTTGGTTGCATGGGACTGGTCATGCATGCATCTACAAAATGGTCATTGATCCACTAGGGTTTGTAGCGACATCATCTCTAAGTATTGACTCACTGAGGATGCCTTAACATTATTATGATTAGACAAAGGAAGATAAAGAGATGCTAGAAATAGGTTTTTCTAACATTTGTAGGACATTCTCTAAACAGTTGGCCATAATTTGTCATTAAAATGTTGGCTACTCATGATGAGACAAAATAATGCAACAATAATATACATCAGGAGGAATTTGAATTACAATGGCCCTGGCCCAATTGGTGTATTCAAGTTGAGGAGAAGAGGATGTCTCCTTGGGCATATGAAGATTATGATTTCTTGGTCTCACTAGGTGGTCCATCTTGTCTACTAAGATGATTGAATCACACTTAGGGTATATATTTATGTCTATAGGTTATCTCAAGTAATGACTCCTTTAAGGTGACGCTGATGTGATATTTATAGTAATTGATTTTTACTAATCTTTGATTTTGATTATTTAAACCCCATTTGATATGAGGAGAGTGAAACTAGGCGGTGAGTTCATCCAAGATATTGTGTACGAGATATTAACTGGTTTTCCAAGTTTAGCTCACAATTGATTAATAACTAGTGAATCTAGGAGAAATGTTGTTGCTTAAACATAGTATTTCTTCAAATATCACCCATTGATAGGAGGCATAGGATGTGCTTTCTCACTCAACCAAGATATAAGCTCGATCTTCATATAAAAGTTCTGATAGAAGGGCCTTCCTAAGTGGGCTTGAACTTGCCAACTCAATGGCATTATGGTATTATAGGAAGATAGAGAAAACAGATAAAGTGGTCTACTTTGAAGGCCCTCGATTGAACAGATGATTATGAGCATATGCTATATAGGCTTGATACAATTCAGGATTCCAATAAGGTTGCATCCTCAACTACTATAAACTCTTGAGTTTCTTCAGGCAGAGCTAGGCATTCTCCACTTTTGAAGAGTTGTTGAGTATGAACCTCACACATATGGAAGCTCCATCTCAAGGAGGATGATGACCAAAAGAAAATATGTTGAGATTTTGATACCTATTTTATATTATTTTTAATGATATTGCACTTTAAAGAAAAATATTTTTGATGTTTTGTTGCAGGAATGATGAACTAGGGTCAATGGAGCAAAAAAATGCAAAAATGAGCAAATTTGGAGCGGAAAAAGACCAAAATGTGGAGATTTGAACTAGGGCGCCGACGGCGCCCTCGACGCCGCCGCCGACGAGTTTTTCCCGAGGCTACAGGACAAAATTCTCCAGAAGTCCGCCGACGGCGAGCTCGGCGGTTATGCCTACACAAGCTTTGGATAAGACCAAATTTTGAAGGGATGCTTAGGCAACTCTTGGGAAAACTCATCCACAACTTTAAAAGACTATTTTGGCCGAAAATTGAAAGTGAGGAAGAAGAGTTTGGAGGTCTTGGGTGTTAGAAAGGTTCCAATAGTGTGTAAAAATTGTGATGAACTCTTCGAGAGCTTGTAAGAGTAGAGGTAAAGTTAGAGATTTCTTCTTTCTTGCTACTTCGAAGAGGAATTTTGTGTGTTGTAAAGAAAGTAAGAGATTCAGAGAAACTTCGAGGAGTGTTCTTGGGGAGAAATTAGAGATAAGTTATTTACTTGTTGTAGTTTGTATGACTTTGATTTTATATATGAATTCAGTTTGTTGTGTTTTTCTACTTGTTGTAGTTTGTATGACTTTGATTTTATATATGAATTCTGAGTTTTGTTGTGTTTTCTGATTTTATATATGAATTCCGAGTTTTGTTGTGTTTTAGAAAGAGATTCAGAGGAACTTTGAGGAGTGTTCTTGGGGAGAAATTAGAGATAAGTTATTTATGTTGTAGTTTGTATGACTTTGATTTTATATATGAATTCAATTTAGAGATAAGTTATTTACTTGTTGTAGTTTGTATGACTTTTATTTTATATATGAATTCCGAGTTTTGTTGTAGTCCCCATGAGTTCTGAGTAGTTTTCTCTGTCTTTCTCCTTGTCTCGAGATTTGTGAAATGGTTTTACTTGTTGTAGTTTGTATGACTTTCATTTTATATATGAATTCCGAGTTTTGTTGTGTTTTAGAAAGAGATTCAGAGGAACTTTGAGGAGTGTTCTTGGGGAGAAATTAGAGATAAGTTATTTATTTGTTGTAGTTTGTATGACTTTGATTTTATATATGAATTTCGAGTTTTGTTGTGTTTTCCCCTTGAGATTTGAGTAATTTTTTGTCCTTCTCCTTGTATCGAGATTTGTGAAATGATGATTTGAATTGGTAAAGTCATGAAAATGTTTAAGAAATTGATGATCTTTTCACTTTTTGTACTTTCAATCTGGCCCAATTGATTTGTTAAAATATGTTGAGTTTTACAACTAAAGTGAATAATTGGCAAAACCATGAAAATGTTTTTGGTAATTTGAATTGGTGAAGCCATGAAAATGTTAAAGAAATTGTGATGATCTTTTCACTTCAATCTTAATTTATTGGAGCCATGAAAATTTTAAAAAAATTATGATGATCTTTTCACTTCGATCTTAATTTACATGAAGCCATGAAAATGTTTGAGAAATTGTGATGATCTTTTCACTTCGATCTTAATTTACTTTCAAATCTGGAATTGATTTGTTTAAAATATGTTGAGTTTTACAACTAAAGTGAAGATTATATCCAAGATTTAGGGAGGTCAAAGCCAATTGATTTGTTAAAATATGTTGAGTTTTACAACTAAAGTGAAGATTACATCTAAGATTCATGGAGGTCAAAAAAATGTTTAAGAAATTGTGATGATCTTTTCACTTTGATCTTAATTTATTTTCAATCTGGTCATAAATGTTAAAGAAGTTGTGATGATCTTTTCACTTTGATCTTAATTTACCTTCAATCTGGCCAATAATGTTTAAGAAATTGTGATGATCTTTTCACTTTGATCTTAATTTGCTTTCAATTTGACCAATTATTTGTTAAAATATGTTGAGTTTTACAACTAAAGTGAAGATTACATCCAAGATTGAGGGAGGTTTTAAAATATGTTGAGTTTTACAACTAAAGTGAAGATTACATCCAAGATTTATGGAGGTCAAAATAAAATATGTTGAGTTTTACAACTAAAGTGAAGATTACATCCAAGATTTAGGGAGGTCAAAGCCATTGGAAGTATGTTGAGTTTTACAACTAAAGTGAAGATTACATCCAAGATTCAGGGAGATCAAAGCCCTTAGAAATTGGGTGCAAATAAATAGGGAAATGGTTGAGTTTTACAACTAAAGTGAAGATTACATCCAAGATTCAAGGAGGTCAAAGCCCTTGGAAATTGGGTGCAAATAAATATAGTTTTACAACTAAGGTGAAGATTACATCCAAGATTTAGGGAGGTCAAAGTCCTTGAAAGTTAGTTTTTACAACTAAAGTGAAGATTACATCTAAGATTCAGGGAGGTCAAAGCCCTTGGAAGTTGGATGCAAATAAATAGGGAAATAATATTCTCAGACGTAGAATTGAAGATTTTAGAGTGACAGACTAAAATCCTCAATTCAGTCCTATCGTTTGGGTGCTGAAGTGTAGATGTTAGCCCTCAGGTGAGGGGAACGTGGGAGCTCCGAAGTGAGAGCTGGTATCCTCCCAGCCTAGCCGCAGATTCAGTAAACAAGCGTAGGATTAGTCAATGTTCTTTATGTTTGGACCAAAGGGTAAATAATATGTATGCTCTTATTTGACACAATATAATTTGAACTAATTCACTTTATCCATTCACTATAATTTCTTGACAAGGAGAATGATGTTTTCTTATATATTGAATATCACATTTAAACCCTCATTAGTATCATTAGTTATTTAATAGTTATTAAAATTATATATTTATTTCAATTGCTTATTAGTGACAGATAAACAAATTGAACTTCGTTGTTGTGATTAGAGTATTGTTTTTCTAAAATCGTAGTTCGCAGTTCTAAATCATTCCTTGTGTTCGATATCTAGGACTCCATTAGAGCCCTATATTACTTGAGCGATATGTATACTTGCGTTGACAATATCTAGGACTCTCCATTAGAGCCCTATATTACTTGAGCGATACGTATACTTGCATTGATAAGTGTGACTTTATTGCTTTTCTAAAATCTTAGTTCGTAGTTCTAAAGTTACTCCCTATGGGATCGATATCTAGGACTCTATTGAAGCCCCTATATTACTTGAGCGATATGTATACTTGCGTTGATAAGTGTGACTTTACAAATATTGAAACTATATTACTTGAGCGATACGTATACTTGCGTTGATAAGTGTGACTTTACATTTATTGAATATATATTACGTCCATATTTAACTTATATTTTTAAGCATATATAAAGTCGCCGGTCAAGTTTTTGGCGCCGTTGTTGGGGACTTAAATCTTCTAGTAGCGCTGTCAAATTCTTGTATTTGTCAGTTTATAAAAATGTCGGTCAGATGATCTTAACGTGAAAGGCTAGAGCATCATAATAGTATTGTAGATGCGGGGAAAAGTTGGTGAATTTTGCAAGTGGGCTAGGACTGTAATCCTCTTTGATAGTTGTACAATGGTTTGATCATGAAATTGAGTATGAGGAGGGAAGGTTGGATCTTCTCATTTGAAATCTAAGACTTGCCTCGGGCTACCTTGGCTCAGTTGGCTGTACCCGGTGGAAGAATGCTTGCTACATTATGCAGTTGCAGTTCATGATCTTTTTTAGTTCTGGTGTGTGTTGTATCAAAATTCTTACGAGAGGCAACTGGGTGAACCCTTGCCTTTTGCTCTGAGTCAGTTTGAGGTAGATTAGGTGTATTCAGGTTTTCTATTTCTAAGGATTCAATATACACCACTAATGGTCTTATACATTGGCTCAAATTTTATAGAAGAATCGAATGCGTGCAAACATACTCAAAGGAATCATTATAAAAAGAAATAACCATATTAGATTATGAGGTTTAGATTATGGGATTTAATGTGGAGTAAGAAACTAAACACATTTCATTAGTAGTGAAATTATGCAACAGATAAGGATGAAGAAGCTTTTCCTTTATCCCTTCTCTCTTGCTCTCTAACTTCGCACTCTTTCTTAAGTCTTAAGATTCAAGGCACATTAATAACTCTCTCCCAAAGAAGAAGGCATCTTAGACTATAACAAAAAAACTCATCTCTTATCAAACTTCCTTTTATAATTATAGGGCAAATCTATTATAACATGTTCGACATATATTGTACTATGTCACACAACCTATGTTGTACATCTATTATAGAAAATTATGACTAAATAAGAAAGTGACTAGTTATAATGCCCACCAGTAGTGTTAGAATTGTAAAGTGATGCCTTATCATCATAATTATGCGGTCAACCGTCTTCTTGGGTTTTACGTTAGCTCAAATCTTCGACTCTTAGATTTATTTTAGTATTTGACATATTGCTCTTTATAATTTCACGAGCCTTATTCTCGAGTTCCCTCTATATCCGACTTATCTCAACAACAATGTTGTTGGTCTCGGAGCCCTTGAGTGGCATCATAAATCCACTTGATAGTCCTCTTTTTAGCATCAACATCATCTCGACTGGTCTCATCATAATGCCAAGTAAAATTTTGATGAGATTTGTGGACTACTTGCATTCTTGGGGAATTCAAAGCAATCTTTTGTTAGTTGATGGGTACCACCACTATATAACTGCTTGACCAAATTCTTGAGTACGTAACAATTGTTTATGATGCGAAGTAAGAACAATGAAATTGACTATATTGATGGGGTGATCAATTTGGTTTGCCTGCATGAACAAAAGGGGTTAAATACCAGTGATAACATATTTGGAGGTATCTAAACTTCCTAATTTTTCATTTGATGCAGTTACATACAGGACACTTGAAACATTGCTATCAACACCCCCTTTAAGCCATTTCTCAAATTCTCACTCAAACATCAAAGGTAAAGAGAAAGCCGACCCCGTATTTTTCATTTGAGGCTTACTACATACAGGGCACCCGAAACATTGCTATCAACAAATCAAACACCCTCTTTCAGCCATTTCTCAAATACTCACTCAAAACATCAAAGGTAAAGATAAAACTCTGCCCTATATTTTTCATTTGAAGCTACTACATATGGGCACCCGAAACATTGCTATCAACAAATCATGCACCCACCCTCTTTCAGTCATTTCTCAAATTCTCACTCAAACATCAACGGTATAGATAAAACCCCACCCCATATTTTTCATTTGATGCAGTTAGATACAAGGCACTCAAAACATTATTATCAACAAATCAAGCATCCTCTTTCAGCCATTTCTCAAATACTCACTCAAAACATCAAAGGTAAAGATAAAACCCTGACCTATATTTTTCATTTGAAGCTACTACATATAGGCACCCGAAACATTGCTATCAACAAATCATGCACCCACCCTCTTCAGTCATTTCTCAAATTCTCACTCAAACATCAACGGTATAGATAAAACCCCACCCCATATTGTTCATTTGATATAGTTAGATACAAGGCACTCAAAACATTATTATCAACAAATCAAGCATCCTCTTTCAACCATTTCTCAAATTCTCACTCCAACATTAACGGTAAAGATAAACCCCAACATCCACCAACACATCTTCTAACAAAAACGCAACCACACACCAACCACCACCTCCAAACATCCACCAACACATCCTCTAATACAAACACAAACCACACACCAACCACCACCTCCACACATCCTCTAACACAAACACAACCACACACCAACTTGATTGCCCCAATACTCATTGATTTTAACTCATGTCACCATCACGAGTCTTCTTATTCTTTATAGGAAGAGTTCAGTTATTATCCTATAAGCTTAAGTAGCATACATGCAAGATTCTTCAATCGATAGTTTTCTTTGGTACCACTCAACTGTGTGATTAAACTTAAGAACTTGTTTTTTTTTTGAAAGCTTCAACTGCCAGAAATTCTAAAATTTAATACGTGGGAATTCAAAGTCCTAACTTACTTATCATGGGTATTTCATATAATGGATTAGTCTTGGAGCATATTTTATAGCAATTTATCGATATCATTTCAAGTTAAGAATCCTAAAGTTCCAAATCCCTCTTCGTATATTTCCTAAAAAATTGTCATTCCTTAAACACTCTTCTTTCATAATTCATTTAATAACATTTCAGAATAGTTTTATTTATGAATTCATTTTAATTACGGTTTTATTATCCTTGCTTCATTTAGCTTGATTAAAGCATTCAAACCTCCCATTTTTATTTTTAAGTATCTCAAATGTTTTATAAATTATAAAAAACTATAACTCGTATGTTAATTTTTGCCCTCTTGGCATAGCTTGTAGTATTGTATTAATCTTCAACCTCTGTTATATTTATTTGTTTATTTCACTCTTTAAAGACACATTTGTTTCTTGATAACCATTCGTATCTTCTGTAGCATTTGGCTAGTTATTTATGTTATATTACTTGTTTCTTCTAAAAGTTATATGTCAACTTCTATGTCAAACTTTTTCAGTGAGCAATCGCAATAGTTGATAGCAGCAATAATTATAAACAATAGTAGAAACAATAACCAGGAAAATAGTAAAACCACACACGTGTCATAAGATATGTGTGCTCGGTATGTAATTTTTTCTATATTAATTAGGATGGTTTATCTTAGAACTTGCCTTCACCAATACATTTCTATTAGTGTGATTTAGTTAAACTATAATAAACTGAAGAAGTGCTTTTCCATGTCTACAGCTGTTGATAAAAAGTAGGTATTGGGCCTACTATTTACTATAACTGAATAGGCCAGAGTACGGGAGAGATAATAATGGAGTCATGAAATCTTTATTGATTTTGTCATGCTCTACTGAATAGATATTATGACCATATTCTTTGTTTATGGTTCCCATATCCCTATAGGTTTCTTGTTTACTCTTCATGGTTTGCTTTTACACGTGGAACCTATGTTTGACCATTTTTAATGAAATTACCAGTAAAATATGCTCTCCAAATGAAAATTTTCTTCCTGTTTCACCAGCACGATGGAATTGCTGCAGCGATTATTTTATAGATAGCTTATGTGAACTTAAAATTGTAGTACTATGACTATTAATTTTTTTCTCCTTGCTCAATACTAGGTTTTATTTTAATTTTTTTTCCAGGAACAAGAAAATATGTTAATTTTACTACAAGCTTTCTTTCATTATAGATAAAAAAAAAATAACTCGTTTTTATACTCAAGCTGACACCCAAAATGACTGGAATATTTTTTATCATATTCTTAGTTGCTTCGTGGACTGAAATATCTTCATTCAGCAAATATACTGCATCGAGACCTGAAGCCCGGAAACCTCTTGATCAATGCAAACTGTGACCTCAAGATTTGTGACTTTGGTCTGGCTCGAACAAGCAACGGGAAAGGACAGTTCATGACTGAGTATGTCGTCACCCGTTGGTATCGAGCCCCCGAGCTTCTTCTTTGTTGTGATAATTATGGAACATCGATAGATGTATGGTCCGTGGGCTGCATCTTCGCTGAGTTGCTCGGCCGCAAACCTATTTTCCCCGGATCCGAATGCCTAAACCAGCTCAAGCTCATCGTAAATGTCTTGGGCACCATGAATGATTCTGATCTTTCTTTTATCGATAATTCTAAGGCTCGAAAATACATCAAATCACTTCCGTACACGCCAGGCATATCTTTCACTTCTCTTTATCCCCACGCAGATCCCTTAGCCATTGATCTCCTTCAAAAGATGCTGGTCTTTGATCCCTCTAGAAGGATCAGTGTTATTGAGGCACTTCAGCATCCTTACATGTCTCCTCTTTATGATCCAAGCTGCAATCCTCCGGCTGATGTCCCCGTCGACATTGAGGTTGATGAAGACTTGGGAGAAGAGATGATTAGGGAAATGATGTGGACTGAGATGCATTATTACCATCCAGAGGATCCTTCCATAAATATGCCAGATGTTGCGGAGTGAGATGTTTTATTTCTCTTATGTGGAAAAAGGATGCTTAATTACCATTCATAAGTTTCTGGAGTAATGGTTTGGAACATATTTTCTATTTCAAACAATAAGGTCAACGTTCTTATGTTGCGTTTATTGTCCAGTTGTGCTATTTCTCATTAGCATCGAGTATGTTTGAATTTTTTCTGCTTGTGAATAAGCGTTAGATTTTTGTCACCATGAAGACCATTTTTGTGAAAATTTTGGTCTTGTCTGGTGCGAACGAACTGCGGCTGTTTTCAGTTACTCACCTTTCAGAAGTTTTGTTTGTTGCATTTTACTTTTTTATCTTTTTGTATGATCTTACGCTGGCTAAAACCATATTCTCTCTTTACTATCATCTTTCAATATTTCAGATATTTTCTTAGTCGTAAATTCTTCCGAGCATTTGAATCACCGTTTAGACCAAGTTTCATGGAAATAGAACATGAATTCTGTGTATCTTGATAGAAAATAAGTGTATATAAATTCAGAGATGGAGTTGCTGTAATATTTGCTACAACATCACATTGATCAACTTTCCTGCTGAATTATTCATATTTGGAGCTTCTGGGAGAGAAATCAGTTCTCAATTAGAGCCTGAATATCAATCTTCTGTTGATTTTATGTTGAACTTGATGAGCACAATCCTGATAGAGAGAAGTAGAGCTAACTAACAGGTAAAAAAAAAATTAACAGATGCAATTTGTGAGTAAGAAACAATGGTAAATTTCATAGCACGTATAAGTTTTCCAATGTTCGTAGATCCGCGAATATAATCGTCATCATGGTCCTTTATTTAGGAGTGCCTAAAGTCAATAAGCAAAGCTCAATAAATGACACAAACCAAATGAAGTCATATCACAACCAAAAGGAATAAATCCCAGAATGGTTCCTCAACTGAAATTTTGCAGTGCTCCAGTTTAGTCCCTTGACTATAGAAAATTGATTCAAAATGGTCCATTGTGTAAAAATTAGGAAAATTTACATACCTAGTACAAAATTCTTATGAAATTGATTCAAAATGGTCCATTGTGTAAAAATTAGGAAAATTTACATACATAGTACAAAATTCTTATGTATTTACATATTTCACACTAAAACTTTTATATTTACATAAATAGCACTTTGGTGCATAAAACCTATGCATGAAAAGGTGTATTTCACTTTTAAAAAGTGGTTATACAATTATAGTGCAATTTTTTATGTAGTATTAAAAATTTGAATGCTATGTGTGTAAGTATGAAAGTTTGGATGGTAAATACATAAGAATTGTGTGTAAATACCCCTAAAAATTATGACAATAGTGAATCTTAATTTAGCTTCTCTATCATACAAAACTGATACAACTTTAGTTCCTGAGGGATCAATTGAGATCAATTGTCAATAGTCAAGAGATTAAATATGCGTACTGTAAAATTTTGTGGCTAAATTGGTCATATCTGAATAATCGGCGGTCCATTTTACAATTTAACCCTATCCAAACCATTTGTTTTGATACTACTAATTAGGGAATGTGGATTAAGAAGATCAATGCTAATCAATAGGGAATCATGCCCAACATTAACTTTTGATCCATACTCCCAAGTAAGTGGTTTCATAATCAATAATTTGTTAAAATTGAGTTTTCAGTCGATTTTTGGCTTTCATCTACTCTAAAATTGCAAGCATTCCTAACTATTGTTGACTTATTTCATTTTTGTCCAGTTCTTGGGCGCTCTGATCTTTATAGCTATCTCATGCTTAGTCTACCTTTGATGGGCCATTGGTCGTGGTTTTAGCTTCATGATTCCATCCTTTGTTACATGTTTTTCTTTAATTTTAAAGTACGATGAAGTCATGAGATGTCATTTGCCCCTTAGAAGGCATTCAAAATGTTAGCAAATGTTAGATATTTCTGTTCTAGTGCAGGCTCAGTGGCTTCTGAGAAATGAACTAACGATCTTGTTTTAATGACCAGAAAGAACTTATTCATTATATTTCTCTTGACTTCAAACCCTGCTCTACTGTTTTAATGAACTTCTTATAACTATATTTATTAGTCCTCACTTTTCATGTATTTCTCTTGAGCATTGTCGAAGATTTTAAGCCTATTTTACTTTTGTTTTATCCATATTACCTTTGGTTTAATTTCTTTTACTTGTCAATTCTTCGAGATAAAATTCATCTGTTGTTCTAATTGTTGCATTTTATACCTTTTTTTTGCGCATGCTCATATCACAGTGATCTAGAGATTTATCCTAACCATCATCGACTTCCTTAAACTCATGGTTGAACATGTTCAGCTTCAGCTTAATTTTCATCAAGAATTAATTTTGTGTCTAAACCTGCAATTTCAGCTTAAGTTTTCCTTTATAATGAGTGCCAAATTGACAATTATCAACTCGCAGTTCTATTAGCACATATACCTAAGCATTATCTTCGTATACTTTTGTTATAACTGAACATGCAATATTCACTCATGATTGCTTGTTATGAATACGTGTATAAACCTTCAGTTGCGTAGATGAAGTGTCCCTTATCAGAAGTACAGCAAATAGTTGGTTCCAACAGTGCCATAATCGTTCCTTCATTGATACTAGTTCAGTTAAGTTCGTGGGACCTTTGTGAAACTTTGTTGTCAGCTTTGGTGGGGGGGTTTTGTTTGCTTTCTCACTTTGAAAAGGAAGGAAATATTGCTTTAGATATCCACTGTGGATTATCATGCTTTATTGTTGCCCTGTTTCTTCAGAAAGAAAGAAACTTTTCCTCTTTCAGGATGGGGCAGAGGTGTGGTTGTCATCAATATGCACATGGAAAGCACTGCACAATTTGGTGGACCACAATAAGTTGAGGCTCAAGTATTTAAAGCATTTCAAAATCTTATACATTCATATTATTTTATTTATGAAAGTAGAATATTTATTTTTCTTTCAATACTCAAGTGTGATGTGCACTTATCGTGACATGGTGAGAGATTATCTCTCTCTCTCTCTTCCTCTCACTCTATATTTTCTGGTAAGAGAGTAGATCATCTCCTTAGACCTGCCGGAGGAGAATCATTGGAGAAATGGAGAGTTCAGACCTGGAGAACACCTCAATCCTCTTATTTCACCCTCTTCACAGGTCTCTCCAGGATTGTACGTTGTGTGAATCCATGGATGACATGCAAGATGGGACCCAACATCCCAAAAGAAAGGATTCAACTTTAATAATTTAGATCTAAACAATCTCCATAGGCAAACAGATTGGTGAATCGGGATAATAATTTATACTATGATACCAATTATTTAAAAATTGTTTAGTCCCTTATTGGTAGCTAAATCATTTTTCTTTTTTTGGGCAGCGCGTCAAATAAAACTAAATAAGAAACACTGTATCATTTGTCTTCAGTGCAATTATTTCGCAGTATGAGAAGACTATCATGAGATTTTGACACTAGTTGCCCAAGTAATTAGTTATTGGTATCTTGTTCAACGCACCTTTCCATTTTATGATATTTTTTTATTAACATGAGAGGAATTAGGTGACTTATTTTTTTGTTTGTTTTCATAGACTAATATTCATGATAATATGATTTCCTTTGTTGCATTTTTTCTTTTTCTTTTTTTATTTTATGTGAACAATATACTTAACAAGTTTGTATTTTTACCCAAACTTTAATAATATATGGTAGCTTATATATTTATAAAATAAATATGATAATTTTATTTTATATAATAATATAAACTTATAGCATTTCCATAACAAATTTGAATATGAAATCATGATATCAACTAAGCAATAATTTTCATTGATGATAACCTCACTAGTGCATTCTATTAAAAACATATATATTTTTAAATTTATAGTAATAATTATCATTGATAGTAAGATTTTTAATATTATAAGTGCTTATGCTCCTCAAGTAGGTTTAGATATTGGGTCTAAAGATAAATTCTGGAATGACTTAGAAGACTTAATATAAATAATACCTCTTAAAGAAAGAATTTTTATTGGAAGAGATTTAAATGAACATGTCGATAGAGTGGTAAAAGATTTTAGAAATCATGGTAGCTACAGTTTTAGAGTAACTAATGAAGAAGGTAGAGTCATTTTATATTTTGCTTTAGCATATGATTTTGTTATTACTAATACTTTATTCAATAAAAGAGATGAACATCTTATTACTTATAAGAGTGGATCTAATAAAACACAAATTGCTTATTTTCTTATGAGAAGAAGAGATCGTCGAGATTGTAAAGATTGTAAGGTCATTCCAAGTGAGGATTTAAATACCCGACATCGTTTATTAGTTCTAGATTTTAAGATAAAAAGTTATAAAATAAAGAATACTATGACTCGTCACCGTAGAAATATTTTTATGAGTAAAATTCAAGATTTTAAAATTTTGGATGTTCATGAAGAAGCAAATGTTATATGGGATAAAGTAACAAGCACTATTAAACAAGTAGCAAAAGTGTGTTTGCAGAATCAAAAGGAAAAGTTTTTATAAATAAAAATAGTTGGTGGTGGAATAATAATGTGCGAGAAAAGATAAAATATGGGAAGTAATGTTATAAAAATTGGTTTAAATGTAAAAGTTTAGAGAACCACGAAAAATATCAAACGACCCTCGGAGAGTCTAAAAGAACAATCTTTGATGCTAAAAATTCTGTTTTTTATGATATTTATAATAGATTAGATACTAAGAATGGTGAAAAATATATGTATAAACTAACCAAACAAAGAGAAAATAAAAGTAAAGATTTAACTCGAGTAAGGTGTATTAAAGATAAAAATTATAAAGTGTTTTTCTTAGAAAAAGATATTCAACTTGGTGGGTGAGTTATTTTGATAAACTATTTATTGAAGCTTTTGAAATACGATCGACCTTATTAATCTTAATATTGTTAATAATAATAAAATGTTTCATTTTTTACCGTCGCATTAGTAAAAAGAAGTTGAAGAGGCTTTAAAGAAAACATAGGGTGGAAAGTTTGTAGGTCCTGATGATATCCCAATTGAAGTACAAAAATGTTTAGGAGATTTAGGAGTTTCTTGGCTTACTAAACTCTTTAATATTATTTTAAAAACTAAAAAGAAGTCTGAGGAGTGGAGGAAGAGTATTTTGGTCCCTATTTTTAAGAATAAATGGGATGCACAAGAGTGTGCAAATTATAAAGGAATTAAGTTGTGTGTCATACTTTTCAATTATGGGAGAGGGTAATATAACATTTGTTAAGACACATTACAAAGATTTCTCATAATCAATTTCGATTTATGTCGGGCAGGCCTATTATGGAAGCTATACATTTATTGAGAAGTTGATGGAGAAGTTCATAGATAATAAGGAGAATCTACACTTAAAATAAATTGAGTTATTTTTGAAAATACAAACAATTTCCTTAAAATGTTTTCATTTATTTTTAAATTGAAAAAAATCTTGATTTTGTCAGCTACCACCTAACATCAACCACCAATTTCTACCATCTTTGACAGCCATTGTCATTTATCATGACCTCTTTATGCAATGATAAATAAAATAAAAACAAAATTTATTAAATTCCTCACATGTTTTTATTTGGCATTAAAACTCAAGTAAAACTAAACAAAAAAAAAATAAAATAGAAAGTAATTCAAAATTACTTTTCAGCAGCATCTTTTACAATTATGATTCAAGTGTTCTTTCTTTTTCTAGTAATGGAAGCAAGTTGAACACTTCAACCACTATTACAAAACAACTTCAAGCGTCATGACAAATTTACATTCCTACCCTACAAAACAACCTAATCTTCAATTTGTCAGAGTGTGTACTAGTGTTTCTTAAATTGATAAAATTTTCCTATCATCATCATCATCATAGCTTGAAAGACAAATAGAATATTAGGCTTTGAATATTACTCTTTCTTTATCTAAGGGAATGAGTGAAATTTTCATTTTGATGATATCATGTAATTCAACCTTATCTTAGGGATAATTTAATTTTATGTCTAGTAAGAGAGGAAACTCATTTAGTATCAATCTCATGATTTGTAGATTGAAAATATATTTTAAAAAACTAAAAGATAATATAGATTGTCTCATTTGCTTGACTGTGATTGAAAATTCATTCTTGTTTTAAATTTTAAAACACCTTTTTAAAAATTATTTTATTTTGATGTGTATCATATTTCTTAATCATTAAATTAAGTCATAGTCCTTAATGAAAAGCTAATCATTTAGGTTGTTTGGTTGATAATTAGTAGTTTAAGCAATTAGTTGCTTATTTCAAGCTAAACATGATTAGTTAAGAGACTAAGACTAATGAAATGAGTAGCTATTGTAAGGAGGGAATATTTTTGTGGGGGCCCGTTTGGTACAAAATCTCATGTGATGTGGAGCGCTAAGCACTGTGTTTTGTCCTCTCATAATTCAATGACCTCTATATTTCATCTAACTTTTTCCCAGTTTGTTTCATCATAAAAAGTGGTTTATTTTTTTATTTTATTTTATTATTTTTTCCTTTAAAAAAAATCAATGTTGTTGAATTTTTATTTTATTGGAACTTTATTTTATTTTATTTTATTTTTATGTCATTTGGAACTTTATAGAAATTGTATTCCGTTATGAAAAAATACGAAAGTTTCAATTCTAAAATTTACTTTTGGGGCATTTACATACATACCACCCAATTCCTATGCATTTACATATCTAACACCCAACTTTGATTTTCTTACATTTATGCCACTCAAATCATTCATCACAAATTAAAAATGTCATTAAAATTTATTGAAAATTATATCACACGTTAAATAAAAAATAAATTGAATATTATTCCATAATAAAGTTAGTTAAATGTTCCCTCATTATGTAGATCAATTATTTGATGTATGGTTCAAGGTTTTTTAAATTTTGTGAAACTTCGCATTCTATAATTATTTTGTGGTGATATCGATTTCTCAATTCATTGTAACATTATTAGAAAACAGTCTAAAATTAAATTATATTGTTACAATATGTTTTAAAAGACTAACATGCTTACACATACACATACAGTTTGATGTGGATGTGCCTTTCATTTTTTTTATTGGACCACATAACCTCTCTGTTTCTTTTTTTTTTTTTTGAGATATTAATTTTCTATTATTTATATTTTTATTTATATGTCTAATGCCTAAAGTTTACTTTCAACATCTATGTCATTCGATTCTATCATATCGCATAAAAAATATCATTGTATAAACTTCTAAAATGTAAAAGACATTTTTATGCATGAGTGAGGAACAAATATGCAAAAACTGAAGTATAGGTGTTGGATATATAAATACATAGGAATTGATTGAGTGGTATGTATTGTAAATCTTCTTTTCTTTTTCACTTTTCTATATCTAGCACTCTTGAGGTGGAGCCCATTGAAAGCATGCAAGAGTGTTTTGAGTGAGGTGGAGAGTTTGATGGTCAAGTTCATGTAGCAAGTTGATTAACATATTATGATGCGTTGATTCTAATAAAAAAAGAGAATGATTTCTCTCTCTCTCTCTCTCTCTCTCTTAATAAAGTAAAGAATATATATATATATATATATTTCAAAAGAATGGCCTCAAAAGAATGGTCGGAGGCAATGATATGTGCTTTCACCACCCTCATGCGCCTAAGCACTCAATCCCACGCTCTAAGACAGATGCACTCAAACGGGCTCGAACTCGTGACCCCAAGTGACTCACTACCGACANTATATATATATATAAAAGCTAAAATAAGTTATGTCCGAAGTGGGCAATTGTCCCCTGAAAATTTATGATTTCTCTATATAACTAAATAATAAAATCTAATAATTTTTTCCTTGTTTTTTTAAGGTAATTTAGTAATTTAACTCTCTGATATATTTTTTGGCTCAATACTTTTAACAGAAATAAAAAAAAATTGTGATATAAAACATCCTAAGAAAATATATGTATAAAGCAGTGGAGGGAGAAAATGGCAAAGAGGCAGGTCGCTTTGTTTGATACTAGGATGTGTTCCTCTGAAGAATATATACCTTATCAACTTTCAATGGCCTCAATTTTTTCTCTCTATGTTTTTTCTTATTCCCCAAAATCAACAACTCTTCTGTAATATTCGGAATTTATCTTTATGTTTATATATATATAATGATTTAGGGAATAATATTCTATTGCACAAAATTAAACATATTTTAACGTTCATGCAAATAAATTTCATATATGCTTTATGGTTTTGATTTTACTGTCTATAACAACACATTTTATTATTTTTATAAGCATAGGAAGCAGGAGGCCTTGTTATGAAAAAACGACGACAATAAAGCGAAAAATAAATCGAGAAAAATCACACCAGAAAAGGCGACACAAGATTTACGTGGTTCGGCAAATTGCCTACGTCCACGGAGCTGCAGAGGATTTTATTAGCTTTGAGGATTACACCGTCGACCACGTCGACTTACAAGAAAGAATTCTCTCTCTCTCTTTCTCTC
>JXCR01122620.1:0-27241 GCA_002079205.1 Phalaenopsis hybrid cultivar | reverse complement strand
AATAGAAGGCAACTGCTTTAAATAAAGATTGGGAATCATCAAGTTATGGCAGGGAATAAAATACATAAGGAAAAGAATTAAGAGCAGATAAATTAGAATTTATCAAAGAATCTGTCGTAATAGGAAGTGGACCGGGTCTCCACCTTCCTTAACAGGCCTCACATATGATTGTCCGCATCATAACTCAGATATGGGCCATGACAAAAATTTAAATCTTTATTTGTTTTGAGATGAATAAATAAATTGATTTATTAATCATATATTCTATCTATTTGTCTCAAAATAAATTCAAACTTGTTAAAATGCATTAAATGACTAAGTTTTGTTCCAAACCAAACTTGCAACGACTATTACATCATTCAAAGTCCAGTATGTTTCATTTGAGTGCTATATATATATATATATATATATATATATATATATATATATATATATATATATATATATATATATATATATATATATATATATATATAATAAAGTAACAGGATGAAACATCAATATTTTTTTTCACGTGAAAGAACCCTACAAAGAAAAAACATCCAAGGGTCTAGCCCTGTCAACGTAATCCACTATGTGATTTTAAGCTCATATTTCTAAAATTCTCCTGAATTAAAGAAGATAAAATTATAAAATTGATAATCACATATGTACAATAATAGTACAACAATAATAGTCTTAATTGGATTACATCATATGTAGTTCTTAGATATAATAAAAATATTTGGCCACAAAGGTCGTAGTTGAAAATTATTATAGTAGTAGCTAGCCACAAAGACGATCGTTAGTGACTGCGTTAGTGTTGGTTGGCCATAGAGACCAACATTGGAAGTTATGGTAGTAGTTGGCAATATATGTCATAGTCAGGAGCTACAAAAATGTCAGTTGACCAAATAGGTTATAGTTGATGATCGCAAAAGCATTAGTCGATCATAGAGACTGTAGTCGGGCTTTACACTGGATACTACATTTGTTAGTAAATAGCTTAAAGAAAGGTATAACTGTTAGGATTGGCCATTGTATTCAGGCTACGGTGGTCATAAGTAGTGGTTATCGTTGGTCGGTGGTCAGTGAAGGCAAGTGGTGACAGTTGACTATGATAAATGATGATCAGTAACTACGAATGCTGGAAGTTGTCATCGGGTCTTTAATGTTGGTGTTATATGTTACAACTGTATTTGTGATACGATGTAGCGGTAAGACGTAAGCGGTGGCCGTTAATGTTTAGCGGTTATGGATGTCGAACCTTTTCGCCGGTTCTTTAGTTCAGAATGAGCTTTAGAAGTCCTCTTCTTCTTCTCTCCCCACCCAAGTGAAGAGAAAGGGTCTGTTTATAACCTTGGGGGAGGGGCATTTTGGTCTTTTGACAAATAACTTCCCAATCACTTGATATGACAGCCCGTATCGATCCTCTTTGATCAAAAGTATTTTTTTAATGATTTAAGTGTCTTGATGCCCTTAAACTTTAGTGATATTGGGCTTGTTTGATTCATATTGTCGAGGCACTAGATTTGACTATAAATATGTCAAATTTGGAGCTCCTTTTATAATTTAATTGATGATCTAATGCCTTCAAATGTGTTTTAATATCTTGATCTGGGCTTTATTTGACTCAAATTGAATCAATTTTGATATCATCAGGTTCATTTTGTAGAGACGGTTAGTTTGACTATATACTTGTTGAGTCAGAGCTCTTAATGATCTTGAATTCGAATAAGAAAAATTTATTTTCTAAAAGAGCCTTAAGATTCATGCTAGAAAATAAATAATTTGTGATGATGCATTTGGTATCAATGTTTTAATCTTTATATTACATAAAAGGTATAAATAATGTTAAATAATTTAATTATTTATTTACCTAAGCATCAAAGTGAGAAACATGTAATTATATGAAATATTTTGATATATATGTAAGTTCATTTATTTTTTAAATGAAGATCTAGTATGAATTAATGTATATTTATGGCCAATCCCTTCATCCTTTACTCAAATCGCACTATAAATTTCAACCATCTTGCAATACCAAAATCTTTTTTTTCTATTTTCTTTTTTCTTTTTTCTGTACTTACCTCCTCCTTTTTAACCCCCCCACTCAACTCCTCTCCATCTTGCACCTCTCATCTTCTTCATCCTCCTCCTCCCCCTCCTCATTTCTCTCACCACCTTCTCAGTCTTCATCTATCAAAACTTCCAATATCCCTCTTGGTCTATCCAAAACCCAAAAATCATTACAGAAACCCATACAAAATCCTTCCTTTTTTCCCCAAAAAAATCCTCTGTTTCTACCTCTCCGAATCTCACATGCAGCACCCTTACCTCCTCTTCTTCCTAATTGATGTCGCCTTTCATAAGTGAACTCCTGCTCTCAGGTTTTATGTTAAGCTCCAAACTCCTCCGACGCCGACGAACCCATCTCGCTCAATCATTCTCCGTCGTCTTCCTCTACTGGTTCTACGTCTTCTCATGAGCATCGGTTTCCCTTTCTCCTAACACTCATCTTCAAACACTAAGCCTCCTAAATAGCATACTACATACTTCGTCCCTTATTCTCCGGAACGACCCTCTCCTTCCTTGATTATGGTCTCTTCTTCTGTAATGGCGCAGAGGAAGGAGAAGAGAATGCTGTCGAATCGAGAATCGGCTCGCCGGTCTCGGATGAGAAAGCAGAAGTACTTGAATGATCTTATGTTACAGGTGAGCTGTCTACGGCAGGAAAAAGATGAGATTTTTACTGCTATCAATGCTACTTCCCAGCGCCATATTGGAGTCGAAGCACAGAATTGTCTTCTGAGGGCGCAGCTGATGGAGCTTATCAAAAGGTTACAGTGCCTCCGTCATATCATTCATTGCATGAACGTCGCCGACGCCGGCGACGGCGGAGGTAGTGGCGGATGTGTTGGATTCGCGTCGTGTTTGCCGGATGCTGAGGATGACAGCTTGCTTCGACCATGGACTTCTCTGCTCATAAAGCAGGGCCTTCAGGGTTCTGATGTGTTTTAATATTGTTTAGATGGAGGAAGTATCAGATGTGCAAGCTATCTTTTTTATTTTTTTGGGTTTTTTTTTAATTTATCATATGCTATAAATTATATAAATTATCATATATATAATAATATGTAGCAATTATGTATTATTATTCCCAATAATGTATTGCTTGCTGCAGGTAATCTTTTAGTGATTGCTGTTGTCGCTATTTCTTGCAAGAAAAAAAAAAGGGTAATTAAGTTCAGTGGCATGTATGTGAATATGAATGTTTAGGGGTTAGCTATGGAAATACATAAAAATTGTGTGGCATGTATGTAAATGATCTGAAATGTTAATATTTAGAGAAGCTGGTCATGAAAATATAACTTTTTTTTAATTTTCTATTTTTAAAACAAACAAAATGCCTAGGAAATTATAGTCACAATAATTATATGTATTTATAATTTAGAATTAGCGCAAGGAGGAAGGCAGGAAGCATCTTTGATTTGTTTTGAAGGTATATTTTTAATTGAAATCAGATTCCCCTTTGATTTGAGTATTATGTACTTTTCTCTTTATTTTTTCTTTACATGGCTGATGGAGAATCTAATGCTTGTTTATACAATTTTCACAACATCATATGGAAAGTTTGGAATTTTTACATACATGGCCACCTAATTCCTATGTTTTTTTTTACATTTCCAACACCTAAACTTCACCTTTTTAGGTTTATATCATCTGCATCTTTCATATCACGCCATTTAATTTTAAAAAAAAATGAATTACACCTGTTACATGCATGGCATGTAAATACTTGAGAAATGAGTGGTATGTATGTAAATTTTCTTAAAAGTTTTAAAAACAAGTAATTATATATGAATGTAAATCTTCTAATTTTTATTAAGACTCATATTTGATTAGATGAATGTCTTAATGCATGTTTTGTTGGTCCTCCTTATTAATATTATATGGAAGATAATTAAACATGACAAACTCAAATAGAATAGTTGAATTTGAATTATTAATATGAAATATCTTAATCATGTTGCTTATATACAACATATATAAGTGGAGGCATAATAAAAGAAGTGAGATGCATGTATAAAAATTAGGGGAAAGGTGGTTGAAGCTATGAAGATTAAAATTATGTTGAATGATGAGGTTATAAGTTGTGAAATGACGGGAGTAGCCTATCACTCTCTTTCCTCTCTCCAACTTTCTTCCTTAATTTAATGCTACTAAGAATCATGTTTTTGTATGTTTGGCGGGGAAAACCACCTGTCAACCTAAATACTTTTTTTTATTTTTTTTATTTAACTAATTTAGATTAATTTTTAATTGAATAATGTTCGTCTTAAGAAATTAACTTCAATTTTAAATGAATTACAAACTTAGAACTACAGCTAGAACCACTCTTATCCATGACTTTTAATCCCTAATAATATTATATGTTTAGACATTGGTTGGCACGGGTGTCTCCCTCTATAGGAGCCGACCGCGGATGCGTTGATTCACACGAACGACATAGAGCCGAACCAAGATACCATTTTTTATTCCTTTCCTTTTTTTAGCGAGTTTTCTCTTTTACTTTCATTCATTTATAGTCTTTTTTAATATATTTGTTGTATTAGGGTTTAGATTGGAGTTTAGCTAGTATTTTCTATTTGGACGATCGTTGGGTTTCCGGTTTTTCCCTTATAGGAATGCATCTAAAGGGCGAGTGGTGCTTTGGTTTTATCTCATTCTGAGGTTGTGATTAACCTCAACTTTCCCCGCCTCAGCTATCGTCGCCGTTGTTCTTGCTATCAACCCTTAGAAACAACCATCATTGATCATTTTTTTTTCAGTTTCTGCCTTCCCACTCTTCCACCATCTTCCAACATTGCTCCCCACCACTCCACATTGTACTTTCCTACTGCAACCACCCCATACCAATTGTTCTTGCTATTTTACTGTAGTTCCCACCTTCCCATCTGCTTTCCCGACCTCCTGCTTCTTTGTCGTTGTTGTCCAAATGGGACAGAAAGAACAACTGGTATGGGGTGGTTGCAATTTCCAAATATAGCATGGATTTTGAGGCGTGACACAGATCTCGAGATAATATTTTGAGCCAAAAAAATTAAATTTTGATTAAAAGTCATCCAGAGCTTTGATTTCAGCAAACTTATAGTTAAGTTGACGGGGTCAACAAGACAGACCCAATAATATCAAAATCAGTCTAATCTCAGTCAAATCAAGCTCAAATCAAGTCATTAAATCACACTTAGAAGATTTTGGGACGTATTTAGAAGGTCAAACGAATGTAGAATCTATCGAGCCTATAGTCGAATCGAGCGTCTCGACAAGACGAAGTGAACTCAAGATAGCTCAATTCTGACATTGTTAAGGCACTTGAATGTCCATCAAATATTGTCTAATCGAAGGAAGCTTTCTAGACCGTCCAATCAAAGTGGTTCATATTTTTATATTAATTGCACCCATAACACGAAATAGAGCCCCGCCTGTCTTATGAGGGGGATGAGAGTTTGAGATCCAAGGAAGAGCTAGAAGTTTTGAGAAGGAGCTGAAGAACAACAACGCCACCACCGACCGTCCTTGACCACCACCGACCTCCATCAACTACCGTCGACCGTCATCAAATTTCGTCGATCACATTGACCAACATTGATCGCGTCAACCACTACTGACCTCCATATATCACTGTCGGCCGCGTTAATAAACGCAAATCTCTGATCGCTATCGACCGTCATCAATCACTGCCAACTACCATCAATCATCATCGGTCACTGTCAATTACTGTCAACCAACGTCGATCACCAGTGATCGGACGTCGCCAATAGTTATCGATTGCCGTCTATTTCTAGCAACAAATTCATCTGCACATCGATATTGTAACTTGGGAAACCCGATAATCATTTCTCGCATGTGGGATAAGTTGTAGCAACTGTAATCATTTTTTTATAATGGAACTCTTCAGCTGGTCAGACCCCGTGGTTTTTTCCTTTCCGAATTTTTCACGTAAAAATTTATGATGTCATTATTAGTTGCTTTCTCTTTTCTGAGTGTGTGCTAAATTTTCTTACCACACTAAGATGACAAACTACTACTCTATTGCTAGCACGCATCAGTTTAAAGCCGTCAGTGGGAAACTTCAATCCCACCATTTAATTACTTGAGACTTTGTTACATGACCACTAGACACAATATTCGGTATAATGAAGCATCCCGCTCCAACATTAATCGTTCTAGGGAGCAATCACAAAGCCAAGGGCAACATACCTCTTCATCTTCCCCACATAAGAGACTTTATCCTATTGACGAAGCTAGGTAAGGTCCTTGTCTGGAAGACCCAATGCGCATAATTGAGGAGTCTCAACTATAGATCTTACAACTTCTACGCATGGTTAAACAACTGTTACACACACCATTGGATGGAGTTCATATACCACTAACTCAACGACCTACGAGAAACATAGTGCTCGGAGGAACTCGTACCGACCCCCTTAATAAAAAGGAACACTTCCGCTACCAGGTCGTGATGTTAAACCTCTAAATATCGTAAGTTTTAATCTTCCATCTTGTGCAGCTCACTTGGCACCGACATGCCCTGTTGTCATTTCAATTGATGCATTTGTAACGAGTTACGATGTCTCATCCAAGGAAGTGCTTCATACTCTATTTATAGGGCAGACACATAAAGTAAGAAGCATAAACCTTATTTGTAGGCCCTGAAACAGAAATGCAGTGCATAAAGTAAGAAGCAATGGTTATGTACCCTATTTATAAGGCAAATGCGTAAAACTAGGCATCACATAATGATAAATATCACACCAAACATCTTTTAATATTTATTCAGAATGTCATTACATTTCCAAAAAAAAAAAGTTATTATAGGTCTAAAATAAAATGCTTTATGAGATGATCTTCCAATTCCTCAGGCGGGGCATACCCTTTCTGAGTTAAACTTCGGAGGACTATCTTCCCTCCTATCCTAAGATGTTCCATTCAGTCGACATTACGATGGAATTTGGATAGATTAGTCAACTCTTGAAGTGTTCCCAGCTCGCACAAAACCTTGGCCAATCCATCGTGCAAAGCAACAACCTCTACTTGCTAGGGGGTTATTTCTGTATTTTTTTTCTTTTTTTGTTTTTGAAGGAAACACCAACTTGTCTTCGTATTCTTTTCTTTTTTGAGTAAATCTCTCTTATGGATCAAATGAATGATCTGGAGAAGAGAAAAAATCTAAAAGCAGGGACATAAGACCAAGAAGACAAACAAGAGAAAGAAATCATGAAGAGCCTACGTGTGATAAGCCAAGTGTGTTTGCCCAAACAAGATCGAGTAAGAATATCTTAACTCAAATATCCACAAAAGAATGTCTATGTTGACTACCAAAAACTAGAGATTCATTTGTGGTTACTTGTTCTGGGGTCAAGAGCACTCCTAAGGGGACGTATTACACTTGATTAATTACATCATGGAAGATGCTAAGAATACTCTTGATCAAAGGTGTTGTGTGTTGCATTTAAAATAACGACTAACAAGAATTGTTGAAAAGGGATAATTATCTCATAGGAGCATCCTGATGCCTTATGAGCTCTCGCTAAGCTGTAGGGTAAAGATAAAATCTCTAATGGTCCCAAATGGGTTGCGACTCATCGACAATTAGAGCCTAAGAAATAACTGCGTTGTTTAGTAGGAAACATCCCACCGCTTCGAGGCTGAACGGGGTCGTAAGGGCAGAGAATAAATCTTTATGTTTCAAACAGGCAGTGAATGCCAACTGAGTGAGGCTCGTCAAACGACATAAACAAGAGAAATAGGGTTCAACGAAGGTAGTCATAAATGGGTGGCTTGAACTGCGAATGCTTCGAACGAGCAGTAGACCATCCCAAGTTGTTCGGTTGGACACCTTACACACGGGACATTAAAAATTGATGCTAATACGGGTCGTCATGACCAAGCTCATGATCATTGGAGGGGCTGAAATGTCTCGCACTTGATTAGCGACCAAGCCTTCGACGGATCTCACTGATGAACTGACCCTCATCACCAACGACCCAGATCCCCATGTTTGTTGCCCCACTACTCCAAGTGAAAGCGACTGATGTTCCTCGCTCTTGTCAAGTACCGGCAACGGGCAAGGGAGCGAACGACTGGTTTCCTTCCAAAATGAATGCCAGCAAGATTCCCATGACCTCAGCTTGCAGACTGGCCACTACAACAATGGACTGCGCAACATCTTTTGACTACCTACTGTGCTTGTGACTCTTTGACTTGGTTAATTCATCTACATGTGATAAATGTAAAGGAAGGTGTATTCACCGTCATGCAGTCGCGACTTAGGAGGGCTACCGATCTCCGTTCCCTCATGCTTTTTTTCATCCTCTTCGACGCCTTCGATGAGCAGCGCCTGCTGGTCTCCGTAGCTCGCACTGGTGCCTCACTCAGGAATCACAGTCTCTTAATAAGGGACCTTCGACACCTACGCCTCAGGGCCCCCAGATGAGCCGACTTGATCAGCTAGCACGGGTTCGATCTTCTACTACTTTTCTTTCCTAACCTTGATCATTTTTACATAAGTCGAAAAACTGTAGCCCACTTTTGTCGAAATCTTGGGGTCTAATGGAGCTCCCTCAGATTGTTGGCCATAACTCAAATTAGCTGATAAGGGAAAAATGATGATAACAAATGCAATGTCAAGTCTATAACTCTATTTATAGAGCATACTAAGTACAAAATCCAAGGAGAGTTGATTATTAAATTGATATTCTTGATTTAAGGTACGATTGAACTAATAATATTCATGTTCTTATCGTAATTGTCACTTTCAATGAGTAGGAAAATTCGGGGAACTAATATGTATGCACCACAATTGTCGGCACGAATCTGAAAGCATTCAAATGTCTCATACGATGTTCGAACAACCAAGAAGTCCTATCACCCTACTGCCAACCGCACGGACAATAATCGACCAATACACCACGACGAGAGATTCAAACGACAGACCACGCCGACAGTCCCAATTGATCGGGGCACAGGCGGGAATCCTCGATCGCGACTAATCAGTCAACTCGTCTTTACTATTGAGCACGAGATCGACATTCGATCAAGTGCCTCGACCCAATCAACACGTACTTCAGAAGGAACATTCACCAATCAGCTGGTCGCCTCGGTTGACCGAATTTGAGCAAGTCAGTCAGCCAATCACCGTGATGCTAAATTTCAAATTGCAATACATATATGATATGAAATTCATATGATTCATAAGAGTATCTATTATATTAGAAGTTTCCATAACTATTCATTCATTTCTGTTATTGAATAAAATACACTTCTATAGGAAAAAATAAGAATAAAGGGACGTCTCTCGGGCACTCTTTATAAGAAATTCTAAACTTATTATACTCTATCTGTCTCTCTCTGCTCCCTTCTTCATCCGGTCCTAACTTTCAGAACATGTTCACGAAGGGCAATTTATGATTCAACACATACACGACACCTGAAATATTGTTATTTGCATATCAAACATTCTCTTCCATCCATTGTTCAAAGTATCCTCAAATATCAAAATTTATGATAAAACCCAAACAATATTTTTTATTATTATCAAATTCTCACATTATATATATATATAGCCTTAAAATTGTCTTTGTAATTAATGTGGCATCCATATCATAAAAAAATGATAAATTAGGTGTGCTCTAGAGATTTAAATTTAAATGTAGGTTGATATAAAAATATAATTTTGGTACACAAATAACTTACGTGGCACCATCAGAGCGAGGATGTATGAACACTTCCCACGTACCCCTCATCCGGCGTGATGTTGGAAACAAATCCGCTTATACTCACCGGAAGTAATCTAACCGCTACCTCAGTTAACTAATTCCGCCGTTCACTCAACGTCGTCGTTCGAGGCGACTGTAGTTGCTCAACGATCTTCTAATGCAGTCGTCGTTTCTACCATTTTTTTTTAATTTTTATCTTAGTTCTTAGTTAGTTCTGTCATTTTCTTCATTTTGTATTGCAGTGAAAATAAAAAATAATAGAAAGGGGGCATTTACATACAAACCACACAACTCTTTGTATTTACATGTCTAACACCTAAACATTCATATTTACATGCATATCACCCAAATTCTTAAAATCATATAAAAGAAACCACTATCATCATTTTTCTTAAATACATCTTTCTTGCATGAGCTTACAACACCATTGTGTAATAAATGTAAATATAAAGTATTGGGTGTTGAATATGTAATTACATAAAAATTGTGCGGTATGTATATCTTTAGCCTTAACAATTACAAAATCACATCATTAATGAGATAATTAAGAATATCGCACGTAGGATCAACCTAAAACTTCAAATAAAAAACTTAATAAATTACAAAATAAACAAATAAATTTCAATAAACATGTAATTTTGCGCATGCCTCCCAAATTTCATGTCAATTACTCAAGAATAAAATAAACATGCCTATATATATATATATTATATTGACGATTTATTAAAATTGATTTAAATGATTTAAAATGTTTGATCAACTTGAGGTGGAGAATAAAATGTGCATAATTGAGTCAATTATTATATAAGAATACGAATAAAAATAAAAATAAAAAAGCGTTACGCGCTCCGTCAACATGTAACGGATCCATGCGTCAACGGCGGCAAGTGGAACGGCGAATTTTAGCGAGGACTGTTCAAATCCCTACTCTCAACACTACACCTGCCCCATTCCACAACGCCTTTCTCTCTCATAGATCCCGTGGACGGGAGAGAAGGCCTCGGTTCCCTGGAATTTCCCGCGGCGATTTATGCGGGTGGCTTCTGTTCCATATCGTTAGGGATCAGCAAGGTTGATCCGAAACCCCCTAGGTGAACTACTGCCGCTTGCTCTCGCAATTGAAACCCTTGATTTTGGTGGTCGTGGGGGACGGTTTTCCCTCTATTTCCATCGACGTTAGCTTTCTGGGTACCTTAAAACTCAAGTGGCTGTGCTAAATTCTCTTTATGATTATTTTTTAATCTTCTTTGTGCAAGAACTCGGATGGCAAGAGGTTATCTTTGCTTACGAGCTATTTGACGCTCTAGGTCTGTTCAATTGTAGAAATTGGGTTTTTAGTCATTTAATGAAGTTGGTGATGGATGGAGCCTCCTTGTAATTATTGTTCTTTCTTTTTGTGACTTGTTAAGTGATATTAATCCCTTAAAAGCTGAAATCTTTATTGTTATTAGAAATTTGGTCACGGTGGGTTTATTTTATTTTATTTTATAAGTTTTTTATTGTCTTATTGTGGCGGAATGATTTCATTTGCGAAGAGACGTAGTCTTTTGAGAAGAACTCGGCTTTCTTGAATTTGTTCGGCCGGATTTGATTCAATCAAGCCGCTTTTGTCTATGAATCTTACTAATTTCGCCTGGAGCGGAGAAGATTTTCTTGCTGCTACTTTTTTTCTGTGGATCGATTTCATATTAAGAAGAAAAGTGGTTCCTGAAAAAGTGCTTGGCTTTCTTTGGTTCATTTTTGTTATAAATTCAGTGGATTTGATCCTTGTTTCATTTTTTTTTTTCAATTTAGTGGATTTGATTGAATCATGATTCTTTCATTTTCCATCGACATAAATTTTCCTGGAAATGGGAGGATTGATAAATTCGGCTGTAGCTAACAGAAAGAGCTTCTGTCAGGCAGGTTTTAGTAAATTCTGTAAATCAAGAATAAGTGTGTGTTTGGTATTCTCTTTTACCTTTGGTTAAAGTTTGCCTAGTAGATTTTTGGATCTTTAAATTCTATCATTATGATAAATCCCGTTTCAGGGCCCATTTCTCATCATTGAAGAGATTTACTTGGCTCAAAAAAAAAAAAATTGTTTTTTCACAATTCTTGATGGATTTAAGAATTTCTTTTATCATTGATCATAAGTCCTGAAATAAATAGCCAATTATTTTATCAGATCAATGAGAATTCTTCAAGCTGGGTTCTTTATTCGTAGTTTTGTCATTGGAGATGCCTCCTCACACCTTCCGTTTAATTCTTCTTGCCTATTTTCTGACTATAGATTTTTTTTTTCATTTTAAATACAGTTGAGAAATAGAATTCTATAGATGGCCGATCTTCTTATTTAGATGTATTTTTGTCTTTATCAGAGTTTTTTAGGAAATCCTCTGCATATTTTTCTTAAGTTCTGTTCGTTTTCTACTTAATGTCACTAAATTAGCTTAACATTCTGTCATTTACGCTTTTATTCCTACTTATCTTACAGAATGTTTCTGAAATATCTGCAGATGCATTGGATTTTAGGAGAATGATTGAATCCCAATCAAAATATTGTGGAGATAGGCATTAGAGAAACCCCAGCCTTTTGATGTAAATAGCATTTCAACTGTTATTTTAGATTTTTTTAATACATTGGGTGGGATTGTGCATTTTTGTTTCAAGATGGGGCAAAATTGCTGTGTGGCTGCAAAAGACAAAACTTTACCTAACAATATCAGTCATGAAACTTCTACTTATAGAAATGTTAGGCAATCACCAAGTTGGAATTTTCGGTGGGACAACAGAACTCACATTGAGGACATTATGGAAAACCATGCACGTTGTTCTCATAATAACAGTGGAAATGTTACATCTGAAGTTAAGAGTGTGGCAGATGCAGAAAGTGATGGCCTTTCTGATAGTGAAAATCCACATAAAGCTTTCCAGACATCCCAATGGAGGAAGTCCCCTAGAATCGGAGGGTTTGACAACCCTAAATTCATTGCTACAGGTAAGTTTTGAGTTTTAATGATTTCATTTTCTTTCTTATTATTATTATTTTTTGTATATGTGTTCTTTTGATTTAACTCATGTATTTTTGGCCATCTTGGCGGGTTTCCATTTTATTTTTGACTGTGCCTGAGGCTGGACTCATTGAGATGAATTATTTAAGGGAAGTTTACATACATAGCACATAATTCTTATGCATTTAAATATATTTTCTCTCATGTTTTACCGTTAATACCATTACTAATAGCTTCTATTCTTTTACTCAAATTCCCAATGCTTAAATATAATTCTTGAAATCTGTTTTGGATGTTCCAATGTCATGTTCTATCCAAAAGTACGGCTTTTCTTTCAGCTTTTTGACCTGAAGCCCACGCTTCTTTCTCTTGCCAATCACATGCAATCCTCAATTCCTTGTTTTTAAGCATATTTATCTGGATGAGATATCCTGAAAAGAGGTTTGAAGTACAGAATTGATGGAGCATATGACTGAATTTTTTCCTTTAAACCTTAACCAAAATATTGTGAGAATTCCATTTAATTTGTGGCCAATTTAAGCTTATGCTTATAATGCATGAAATGGGATGCTGCTAAAAGAAATAGTGAGCAATACGTTTAGACATGATTGTTATAGGCTTAAAAATACTAGCGTTGATTTTTCTATAGGCTTTCTGGGCAATATTAAATTCATGGGAAGGTCATTAGTAGTCCTGTATGACATGGTGTTTTATTGTCATTTTTTCATTTGGCATTTTTTTTTATTGCTTCTAGTGGGTCGCCTTCATTTGACACATCCGTAATTTTTATATAATGTAATTAGTTTTATTACAAACTCATAATATTTTTTTTTTAATTTAGATGCTAGAACACGGTAATCAATGGGCATTCTTCTTATTAATCATCTAGTCTAAATTCCAGATGTTGTACACAAATATAGTATCATGGACTCATAATTATGAATGTTAAATCCATTAAAATTGTATATGGTATTACTAATTTACTGTTCTGTTAACCCTATGTTTGTTATCTTCCTAACATTTTCTATTCTATTCAAAATTCTCCCATATTTTGACAGATGATTTTTGTTATCTGTGAATAGCATATGCTGAAGCATCTCACTTTGAATATTTTGATATATTTTATACGCATCTTCATACTAATGCAAAAGGATTCCCTGTTGATTTTTGTGTAATGTTGCTATGATTAAGACCTCGATAGTAACTATACTTATTTCTTCTTTGTTACATTGATTTATCTTATATATCTTTAATAACATCAAAATGCTTTTAACACCCAATTTCTTATACTCGGAGGGATTTTTTTTTTTCATGGCACTTAAACATACTCCCAGGCAAATAAAATATGTTTAACTCCTCAACGACTATCTAGTTGTCTTTTTCCAAATCAAACAAAAAGAAAATGTTGATCTATGACGTCTATAATAACTTCATTTGGCATGGCATTGTCCACTTAAAAGATGTTCTTGATTGCAAAAAATCTATTTTAAGGCTATTGAGCTTCTCTTTTGCAATAATTAACATGCATGTTTGATATGAGTTTAAATGGTAAGCCTTTGGACTAATTTTTCGAAGAACTTTTAAATGATCATATGCCCTTGCTTAGAATTTTTTTAATCTAAGCGATGGAAATTTTTCTGACAAATATGAACTATTACATAATTACTCTAAATAATTTTTTTAAAAGATATTTTCTATTTAATTTTTAGCATATTTAACATCACTTTGTTCTTATTATTACATATCTTCTTGGTGAAAACCAAAAAAAATTTTAGCAAAATTAAATGTAGTTCATGCCTTAGATGACATTGTGTGCAACATTATGAGGTATTTTATCTGCAATTTCAAGTGGATTTTTGCAAATCGTTTTGGAACTTGTACTATTTAATGCAAATTGTAATGTTGGACCATACATTCAGTTACCGAATTTTTTATAAACTAATTTTGTTTTGCCAAACAATTTTCGCAAAATTTTTTCAGAAGTATTTTGTGTGGGGAGCATTACTATCAAATGGAATAGTAAATGGTAAACAATAAAGTTTTTTAATTTCTTTGAAGAAGTGTTTTGGTATTATGATGCAAGTATGTTATTTAAACAATCTGTGAACTATTTCTACTATGTTGTCAAATCCTCTATTCATCTTATGTAATTTTATCTTTAGATCTGTAAGGAACTAGCAAAATTATTAATTTTCCTAATCTTTATTTTACTATCTTTGGTTTCCCATAAGTGTGGAAAAGTAATAACTTTTAACAAATATCTTAAATGAGTGCCGAGAAAAATGTGTTCAATTAAAGTTTTAGTTTTATCCTGCTAAATTGACTAGCTATCCCTCCACTATGTAGATCAAAGATGATAAAATCTCTCAAAAGGAATTTTAGGTGTACAAACTGTGTACTTCTGACCAAAAAATTGAGTTGCCGAAAATGAATTATTCACATAGAGAAGTTTGCTTTTGAACTCATGAAGGAGGAGGTAAAATTTAGGGTAAGAATTAGTCTTCTTAACCATTTAAATCTAAAGATATGGAGTTCTGAAGAAGAAATTACTAATGATACTTTTGATAAGACATGAGCAAGTTTTTTTTAGAATTATAGGTTTACCATGTAAGATAAAAGAGTTGTATTGCAGGAATGCACTCATTTTACATGTCTATGATTAAGTTTCTATTAAGAATTTGCATATTAGAGTGCTTGATGATTAGTGAAAATTCCTTGTGAAGAAGATATTGTCTCCAGTGTTTAAGTGATTGAATGAAGGTATAAAATTTTGTCATGTATGGAACTTTATTTCGTGTTCTTACTTGTCTATATTCATTAGAAGCGAATTCAAGAACTTTTGAGAAATCAGATAATTTTTTAAATTAGTGAATTTGTTATTTGTTTGGAAAGTTTTTTATTCTGTTGGAGTTCATATATTAATTTTTAAATTATTAGCTAAAGGAGTTGCAACATAATCGAAAGTCCTTATGAACCGTCTATAGAAAATGGCTAGCCCAAAGATCCTTCTAAACTCAGTGAAGGAAGTAGAGATATACCAGTCAAGAATAGCTGGGTTTTGGACGGATTAGGCTTAAGAACAAAATAAGGCAACTTCCTGATTCTTGAACAAATGCTTATCCCCATTATAGATATGGTTCCCTCTTATGTATAATAGAATTGCAAGTTAAAATTGGATATAAAGTTATCTCTGTTACAATTTCCTATAAATACACCAAATTCCTGTAACAAAACTCAGTTTTGATTCTCCCAAAAATGGATTTAGAATTATCTCGGTAACAATTTCCTATAAATATACCAAATTCCTGTAATAAATCTTGCATTTGACTCTCCCAAATTATATTTCGCTGTTATAGTAGTCGCTAGTTGCAGGTTATCTACATGCCTTAGAGGAACCTTCAGAACATTTTTTATGCATTTTGATTACTGCAATAGAATGTATTTTATAGTATATTATATTAACTTTGTTTGTCTTCCACGTTTCTGCTTGTTTCCAAAACCGAATTTGTAAAATAGACATGATTCATCCACATTTTTAATTATTTCTTCTTTAAGAAAGCTAACTCAAGGTTTATCTTTATCACTGCATTAATATTATCTTAATAATACAATTAATATTTTTATGATGACTTTAACAGATCAATCTACCGCATGTAATTTATCTCCAGAGGTGAGTTAAAACTAAACTTAACTTTGCTGTTAAGATCATACAGTTTGTGCTGCAAGTGGACTTAAATTATCTCTTCTGAACAGGTTAACAACTCGCTTAAATCATCAGTTTTTCCAAATGCATCAGATATTGAGTCCTCAACTGCTATTCCTTATTTATCTCCTCCACCTCTCAAGGTGGAAGACCCTTCATCTTCAACTAGCGTTGGGTTCAACCCCTCTGACCCAAATTCTTCAAGAAAGTCGATTCGTTCTCCTGGGTTTCAACTCTACAGACAAATATCTGATAGCAGGATTCCATCTCTCAAATCCGTAAATGAAGGCAGCAGTTCTCCTGAAGCAGGCAGACTCTCCTTCGTGCTTGGCAACGAGTTATCCACAGAATCTCATGGCATTTCTTCCGACGGATGGTCGATGCATACATTCTCGGAGCTCATCGCCTCTTCACAAAGAGATAGATCATTACTCACCAACGAAAACCTCAAGATTTCAGAATTGAATTCGCAGCCCAAAGGTAACCATGCACCAAATCCGCAGACCTGCGGTATATGCTCGAAGTTACTGAAGGAGAAATCTCCATGGAGTGCTCAGAAGATAGTCTCTACTAATGATCTACCTATCGCAGCTGTTTTGGTTTGTGGTCATGTTTTTCATGCCGAGTGCTTAGAAAGCTCGACATCGGAAATTGATATGTATGACCCGCCTTGCCATGTGTGCTCGAATAATGTCGAACGACATGAGCCAAGGGGACGAAACCGGATATCGCGAATCGTCGTGGTGGATGCTGATGTAGACTCGATTTCTGATAGGAGGACGAGAAGTGGAAAGGGTCCGTTTCTGGGAGTGAGTTCGAGCATGAAGAGCTCATTGAGTAAGCAGTTTAGTGGAAAGGGACCATTTCTGGGAGCTAGTTCCAGCATGAAGAGCTCCTTTGGTAAACCGTTTCTTAAACGGCATTTATCGATGCATTCAGCGTCTGACAATGAGAAGACAAGGAAGAAATGGTTCTGGCCAAGATATCTTAGAGAATGAATGATTGTTCGCCGTCACTTGTTAAGTTAGAAGAGGTGGAACTATAGCTTTGATTCTTCTGCATTTTTAGTTTGCTTAAATATAAGCACTCTTTCTGAACTAGCTGTTGCGCCTCTTCTATGATTAATTCTCAGCATTCTTTAGAATTATATAAGATTTCATTTCTTGTTTTCTGCTTATAGGTTTTAAAGCTCAGCCTTATCATATATATATGGCTTTATTGTGTATGATAATACATTATTCAACCAAACCCATGTGGTAAATCTTTGGATTTCAATTATGCTGTCAGAAATTTGATTCGTTCTGTAAATCCCTTATTAGGTTTGATTTTCAACTTTATAAAAAAAGATTCTTTGCGCATTCATGGATTTGCATCTCTAATTGCCAAGTGATTGTTCTCTATCATTATAATAGTCTTTAGGTATAATTTTTAGGCAGATTTACATACAACTCCATTCTTATATGTTTACGTATCTAACATTAGAACTCACTTTTTTCTATATATGTCCTACTTTACCTATACATGTAAATGTGTAACTCACTTTTTAAAAGTTAAAATAGTGCTATGTTAGATGGGATATGATATATCTGGGTTGTCTAAATGTAAAAAAGTGAAGTTTTAGTGTTAGATATGTAAATACATAAGAATGGATGGTAAGCATGTAAATGCTCGTATGGCATCAACCTTTAACTTAGATTTTTTTACATCTAGATGTCAGAAAATAAAATAAGTAAAAAAATAATAATTATCATTGATCTTCCTAGATAACAATATGTTGTTGAAGTAAAATGAAATTGAGTTAAATAAATTATAATTTGATAAATTTCTCTATGATTTGCTTTAGCTTAAATATTTGCGGCTTATTGTTTTAGGTGATTAGATTATCTCCTAGAAAAAATAAACTCAGTATAGTTTATTTTTTATCAACAATATGCTCGGTATAGAAGACATCAGAGGATTTCAATAGTGAAGGGGTTAACATCTCTTGCAATAGCCTTCATGCTGTATTTGAGAATGTGAAGGATGGCATCTCAATGCATTCGTTTTGGGCATTGCATGTATGACTCATATCCCCAACTAAAAAAGAGATATATGATTGTATGGTTGCACATATATTTTTTATTGTTTTACAGCTAAAGTTTGATTTTTGGGGTGTCAACTCGTTGGCACTTTAAATCCTATATATTTCTAATCTCGTCACACTTTTAGAATTTAGAATTATTTAATTTGAAATTCATAGTTTGAATTGGCTGTTGTAAGCTATTTAAAATGTCTTTTGCATTTGGTCAGCCGCTCTTCGGCAAATGGTGAGTTGACATCACATTCGCTCAATAAAATCAATACTAAATTCAAAAAAACATGTAATGTTTTCTCACCATCTCCCTCCATATCTCACTTGAATTTATATGCAAACTCGCATAAAATATGCGCTGAAAACAAGTTACGATAATTCAAATCATGATAATCTCAAGATGCAAATATTAAAAAACAGCAACAACAAATGATCACATAGATCTACAAAGCTGAAAATAACCAAATTATTCATCAAAATCATGATGATGACAACATCATTAAATACATTAATTACACAAATAACAACCCCCCTCCACCTCCTAATAAAACAGGGAGGAACAACAAAACATTCAAATCCATATTGCTTGTACAAAACCAGAAAACATCTATGCAAGAAACTATATGTAAAGGACATAAAATATTAAGTCAAACGAAAGGAATCTCCAATTCAAGAGCACTCAAGCTCCCCGATGTACAAAAGAAATCACGAAGAAGAAAGTAGATGATGATCAAACATGCAACTCCAATCATGCAAGCGCACAAAAGACTGTAGTCCATGCCGGCTTTGATTCTCACACATTTTTGTTTTGATTCTTTGACTAATATCTGGTCGCTGACTTCCAACATTGTTGGAAGCTTAAGAATGCTATTTGACCTTATGCAGCAGTCAGCCTGTGCACATTCGATGGTATCTTTAAGAGATGAGATATTCCTTGATTCCATCTTGCTGGTACGAGCAAGCATGATGCGGTAGGGGAAATTTACGGCCGGCGGTTCTTCGCGGCGCTCTCTTATTTGTATGAAGTTTGAGTTTTGTGAAAGATCTGGCATCTCGTTTCTGAAATCTTCAACGGCAGAGTTGGTTTCCTGGTTGAGGGGATGGGCTGCAAGCGATTGTGTGATCTCAGGCATAGTGTTGAAGTCATCGCCTAGGATGCCCAAAATTTCTTCTGAGAGGATACCATACTCCAATGGCTCATTTGTTGGAGTCGGAGTAGTGCAAGCAATGTCGGGCATCTGATGACATGAGTTAGGGAAAAGTTAACAGATCCGCGAGTGAAACGTGGATGATGAGCTAAAACAGGGAGGGGAACACCTAAACAAACATTGAAACCCCCGACAAACAGGATTCAATCACAAGGAATTAGGCTCTATATCAACCTTTCTTGGAATTCAATTCCAACATACACCACAAATGTACCTCCTACATTAAACATGTTACATCTTGGACACTCCACAAAACATAAATGCAAAAACTGTAAACCAGTCTCCAAGCCAACTGTAAACATGTTACATCTTGGACACTCCACAAAACATAAATGCAAAAACTGTAAACCAGTCTCCAAGCCAACTCTAAGCAAACTCCCTACAGTTCCATTTGGTTAGGCTTATGATTGCCAAATTTATGTATAATAAAGGATTAAATTAGTAAATATTTGTAGGTGTAATTTTGTTATAACAAGCATTTTTCTATATACTATCATATGTGTCGCGTTAGGTCATTGAAGAGTGAAAAACACCGGGGAAAAAAGGGGTGAAAGGCACATGTTACAACTGGATTAAGAGTCTAGGCATATCTGTAGTTCTTTCATTGGTTGTATAGAAGAAAGAAGATCAGTAAAGCAGCACAGATCAATGCATTTTTCAATATATTCTCTTAAGCCTCGCATTAGGTCCTTGGAGAGTGAAATACGCCAAAAGAAAAAAAGGGTGAAAAGCACATGCTTTACAACTTTGTTAAGAGTCTGGCCATACCTGTAGTTCTTTCGTTGGTCGCGCAGGAGAAGAAAGATCATTAAGGCAGCAGAAGTCAAGGGATCCATCAAAGTTGGGATCTAACAGCCCATTGAGCCATGATTCCAGCGCTTCTGCACTATCAGGTGAGCTAGACTCATCAGGTCTCATTCCCTGGTTCTGCGATGAATCCACGCCTTCCGCAACTTTTAGACCATCAATCTCTTCAGACTGGGCAGAGACTTTCTCTCCTTCGACTTCAAAGCCGTCCCTTTTCGTGACACGACAGAGGACATAGGAATCCTGCAACAAAATATAGAAGAGCCGATAAAAGAGAGCTCCCAGTTCAAGCAAAGCGATCCAAAATGGCACAAAAAAATGTAGCTTTTATTTAGGTAAATCTTCAACTAATACCAAATAGCCAAAGCTTCCATATATAACAAGACGCAGGCCTATTACTATCAGGAAAAGAATAGAGGTAGATGACCTTGATTCCTGGAGTTCTCTTGCACTCTTTTTCGTCCATGCAGTATTCATGCATGATCCAATCCGTGCGCTTTCCACGGGGCGGCCTTCCTTTATGAAAAACTAAAGTCTTCTTGGTTCCTATAACTCGATTCTGGAATCTGATGCTTCGATCCTTACCGGTAGACTTCCAATAGCCTGCTACCGTGGCTCGATTCGAGCGTGTGCCGTTGGGGTACTTCCTATCGCGAGAGGTGAAGAAGTGCCACTTGCTGTCTTTGGTGAGGATCTGACAACATGCTGCAGGTAAAATAAAACATATAAGGGACATTTACCTTCATAGCGCACAATTTTAATGTATTTTCATGTCTCACACCTAACTTTCATATTTACACACATCACTTAAATCTTAAATATCACATCAAAATTAGCACTTGTAACATTTATTAAAACTGAAATACACATTTTTCAGGCACAAGTTTAAAGCATCATAGTGTTATGAAAGTAAATATGAAACATATTAAAAAAAATGTCAATTTGAAACTTTAGCTGTGACATATAAATAAAATTATAAAAGACAAGGTTCCATGCAATTACCAAGAGCAAGATCATAACATTAGCAGACTAACTACCTGGTAAATCCCAAGGCTCACACTTGCAAATGTCCAACTCTGGTATCACTTCATAGTCAATCTTTTGGCCTGAGTTTTTCATCTTAAGATAGTGTGATATAAGCTCTACATCTGTTGGATGAAAGCCAAACCCAAGTGGTAGAGAAATCGCCTTTAAAACATCCATTTTACCAGAACTCTGCAAATAAATACTTATGAGAAATGCTGCGCACACAGCACAAACCTAACAATCAATCCAAATTGTACGCGTACACATGGATTTGTTATTTTCTCAAGGTATGAGCTTGAGTTCGACAAATAAAACTTTGGAAAGAAATAGAAATATCTTCAGCAGATTATATGTGTTCCATATAAAAATGAACTAGCTGAATAAAAAATCGGGGCATTTACATACATAGTATTACATATCTCACATCTAGACTTTCATATTTACATACATATCACTCAAATATTTAAGATCACATAAAAAACAGCAGTATGATCACTTTTTTAAAAGTGAAATGCACATTTTCTTGCAGAGGTTTAAAGGACCAAGGTGTTATGTTTGTAAATATGAATGTTTAGGCGCCTGACTTGTATAATGTGTGCTATGTAAAATTACCCTTAAAAATATATGTGATAAAGATAGATCCGATAACATAAGAACTATAACATTGGATCTCAATAAAAGTAAGCTGGAACATGCAGGTTGATATTGTCAAATATAGCAAATCCAAGAGGCACGTGAGTCTTAGCAAGACCACCAAGCACTCATCTCTATATTTAAAAAAATAATAATATTTGGACCAGCGTCAAATATTTGCACATGTTCTAATGCATTCATCTTCCTTGCTAAACATAACTTTAGAACCCATAATTGAAATCATCGTATTAGATCTCAATAGCTCAACACCATTACAGAATACGAAGTGAGGAATTCAGCTTCGGTAACATAAACTCAGCACAAGCCTATAAGTTCAACATATCTTTATTAATGTCGCAAAGAATCGTCCAATGTTTAATGATCCAATAGGATCATAATATTCGTATCACTTCAACCTTATGGGATGAAACTTTCATATCAAAATTCCTACTGAAACACGAGAAATTACCGCCTGGAGAATATCAAGCCTAAAGATATTACTTTGTTAGGGTTTAAGAAGCCAGCCCTAAAGATTTCACAAACAACAGAGCCTCGGACATAACTTCGATTGCTGCAAACAAACAAACAAAAAAAAAAAAAATCACCAATCAATTCTTCAAACAAGTTCCAGAACCTCTGAAGGCTGGATTTGGAAGCTGAGCAAATTTTGAAAACCAATCAAAACAAAATAAATGAGGAAAACTATGTCGATAGCAATCCGACGAACAGTACGAACTCCGATTGCACGCAGAAAACGAAAAAGAAGTGCTCGATTAAGGAAAACGAAGATGAAATCCACCTGAAGAGAAGAAGACGCAGCAGCGACTGTGAAATTCTGATCGGGAGAAGAAGAAGAGTTCGAAGACTTTGATTCAAACGAAGCGTGGCTCTAAACTCCAATTGGTGGCTGCTCCATGAGTGCGTGAGGTTAAGAATTTAGCTTCGCCGCTACGCCACCCCGGTTGGGAAAAAAAATTGCGTATATAAGAGCGGAGCTTATCTGAATAAATGACTAATATGCCCTGTTTCATTTTGATTTTGTAGTCATTCCTAACATCATTTCAACAAACAGATGCGGTTATTTGCTAATCATAAATCCTCACCGAAAAAATACATGAAATTAAATATTAGGAGGTTATAATTGCATTATACCCCTATGTTCTATAAATCGGTCACCAAAATACATGATGAATGAAATGGGATATGTACATATATACAACTCAATTCCTATGTATTTGCATATCTAACACTTAAACTTATGAATAAAGTCTTACTTTAAAGAATTCCTCTTCAGAAACCTGTAATTATATTTTTTTCTAAATGTAAAATTTAATTGAAATTACCTGCAGCATTTTAAATTCAGGTGAAACATAGATCCACCTGTAATCATCAATTGCACTGACTTGACCATCAATAGCTCATCTGAGTATATGGGACTCCCATCTTGAAAGCATGCTGAAAAGAAAGAGAATTTATTAGCAAACCAATATAGCATGAGCAACAAAGAAATAATAATGCTAACCTTAAAATGACTGTAATTTTATTTCATTTATTACACAACTTTGAAAGCTAACTATAAGTTAATGTCTCCGGTACTTTGGGATTCTTTTGTCCCTCACTCGACCAGTACGAAGGTTTCATGTCTGCAAGATCATTTGGTTCCAATGTGTTTTTGATGCTCTAATAGGGAAAAATATCAGTGTTGAAGGCACAAATTGCCTCAAGGATGCAATCTATTTTTCACTGTAGGTGAAACCATCCAATGGCTTAAATATGAATAGATCTTGTGCTCTCTTTCTAAACTCCTCCATTCTGCACCACAACTAGACCTGGCTTATGAACGTTGCATGCTACTTATTTCAATCACATGTGCAAAGTTTGAGACATCAGAGCATATTCTTGAGCAAAAATTTTTGCAAAAGCCATTTTCAATAATTGTGGGCATAAAAAACACATTTTAAACATTTCAATAGTATAAAATTTTACATAGTTTAAAAATAAAGCTCAATGCATCCTAATAAAAAAATTAGTAAACACTTTCTTCTTCAACAGAGAATTGGTGCAGAAACTAAATAATGTTTTAGATGCCAAATTGAAAATCCATGATGAAAATATAACTAATATGCTATATTCCTACAATAAGAAATCATTTTTAAGAACAACGGAGTAAAATAAATGGATCTGAATATCTCCAAAAGAAAACAAAGCAACACTTAGACTAAAAAATAACAATTAAAAATGATATGCGGTGATGTTATAGATGCAACAATCATAGGAAACCATAATCAATGCAAAACAAATGAAGTAACATAACGATAATAAAGACATAAAACTAATTTTTGGTTTTGTTTTGTGCCTCTTGGTAGCTCATCAATTTGCCCACTGTTGGAATTCAAATATTAAGAAATTATAGCTTTACTTGATCATAAAAATGCTTGTAGAAAAATTATTTGATATTCCCTAATCAACCAATTATCTAATGAAATTGTAATAAATTTTAGAATCAATTAAAACTATTCTAAAATAAAGCTAATAAAAAAATTACTTAATCGGTTGGATGCTACGCGTTACTACTTCTCTCCTTCATCCCTTGGTTAGGAGGCATATGTAGGACTTGAGTGGTATATATATAAATGCTAGGGTTGCAATAAGCCATAACATTAATGTTGTTTGTTCTAAAATCATCAACTAATTCTACCCAACCAGCAAAGAAATCTCATTTTTTTATGTCATGTACGATGGTAATATTTGACAATCTAAAATCTGAAATGTCTGTCAGTAAATACAACAATCCATAAAAAAACAACCCTTCATAGAATATGTGAGTGAACACTAGAGACTAAGGCCCCGTTTGGGACAGCTTAAATGTGCGGCGGCGTTTTTGAAAACGCCGCCGCAGCGTTTGGAAATCACGTTTCCCATGCGTTTTTTAGAACGGCTTTTTGAATTTGTGTTAAACGCGGATCGCGGGTATATCCCCGCGATCCGCGTTTTAGCTCCACATTTTACCTTCGGCTACCCTCAACCCCGCAGCCGCCCTTGCATTCGGTCCTCCACGGGTATATCGCAAGCTCGATCTCGCCTCCGTCGCTCCTCCACAGGTAACAAAACAATCGCGTTCTTTCCCCTATTTCGCCGAGAGATCTGAGATTGGGAAGAAATTTCAGTAGATCCAGTTTCACAACACTCGCAATCTTGCCTCCCTTCCGGATTCTGGTTTTTCTTGCTCGTTCTCTCGGTTATGTTGGTCGATTTCGCGGTGTTCTTGGTCGATCTTAGATTTTGTGGGTTGCTTGATACTCTTGCTGATTTGCTCGACATTCCTGTTGGTTGCTCGACAGCTTGCCTTTTGTTTAAAAAAAATTTCTGCTCGGGTTTGCTCGTTATTCTTCTCTTATGCTCAAAGATGTTGCTTCGTTGCACTCCTTCTTTATGGTTTGTTTACACTTTAGCTTTGCTTGATGTTAGAAAGTGGTGAGCACAGTGTAGGTTGGAGGTAATGCAACTGCTAATCTATTGCAGAAATCTTGAGGTTGCTCTTTTTTAGTTGAAAGAATTGTTTTATGATCTTTTGATCAGTTAGGATTGGTAAATCCTACTTGTTTCTTGTCGTGCGAAGTGCTGAGTTAGCTAAACCTAGATCTACTGTGATAAAAATATAGTCCCGCTGTTTCTGTGATATGTTTGAAGCAGCAAGGCAGTACCCTTCTTCATTCTTCCTCCAACCCTCTCTTCGAGCAGTGCATATTCACAGCATACGGTTTGTTTTTACCGTTTTATGTTCATACGGACTCCATGCTATACAAAGTTAGTGATTCTTTTGGGTTATTTGTTGAGGATTGATGATATTGATGCAATGTTTTCTCCCTGTCATTTCATTCTTTGAGGGTATTTGTTCAGGGTGGTTTTAAAGAAAGCTCTAGATGCATTGGAATATGTTGTTCATATCCGGTACTATGCATGCCTTCATGGTCTTCAATTTACTGAATTGATTTCTCTTATCATACTTAGATCGAGATTAGTTGTACTTAAGCATGAGGCGATGATGGAGTTCACAACATGCAACCATGAAAAGGCTGTAGATTGATATACAAATACAGCAAGGAAAAAAAATAACATTTTGGATCTCAATTGGATGGTTCTATGAGAATGAAATCCATTTCCATCCTTGCAATCTTTTTTTCTTGAAAATTTAATTTATTTTTCTTACATATTAGCTGCCAATTATCATTACTTCAATCGAAGTAGCGAGCAATGTGTTGTTCATAGCCGGTAATATCTACTAATTTGGTATTTCATTGTTGGTAAATGTATTTGGTATTTGATTCTTGGTAAATGTATTACATGCTAATTTTGAGTATCTCTGACGTAAGGCTAATTTATCTCTATTGATGCCACAATAGAAGCATGCAAGTAGAAGGTAGACAGTGATGCAAAATTAACCTTATGTTGAATATTGATTTGTATTTTAGAATTATAGCTTCCACGTTATGTTTATGCAAATACTTTGCACTGGTTGCATGAATATTCTATTACCATGTTTACTACAGTGGAGGTGTTACTATTATGTAACTCAGTTTGTTTGGCTTCGCTGACACCCCTGTATTTAAATTTGCTCTGGTTAAATGATATGACAGTAACAGATGAGTAAATCTAAAGACTCTGGTTCATCCGCTATGTGGGATAGAGAGGCTACGAATATTTTTTGTAACCTATGCGTGAGGGAAGTCGAATTGGGAAATCGGCCCACAACTTTTTTTAATAAAGAAGGTTGGCATAATATCACTAGTAAATTCAAAGAAATAACAGGAAGAGATTATGATAGGATGAAGCTAAAGAACAAATGGAATCAATTAAAGAAGGACTGGAAGCTTTGGAAGGAGCTTAAAAGGGGATCAACTGGATTGGGATGGGATCCGGTCAAACGGACAATTGATGCACCTGAGGAATGGTGGGCAGAAAAATTAGCGGTATGAACAGCACTATTTCAATTAAATTTTACAGACATATGTTTGGAATTTTGATTTAGATTGTTTTTTTTA
>JXCR01122619.1:4045-17779 GCA_002079205.1 Phalaenopsis hybrid cultivar | reverse complement strand
CAATGGATTAAATTTCAAAATAAGGGTAATATTATGAGAGAGCATGTAATGTTTAAGCTTTTTGGCGACAAAAATTAAAGCTAGACAATGCTTCTCAATAGGTGAATACCTTACCTCTGTCANGGAATCTGCTCTAATAGCTTCATTGTGTACCGATGGTATTCTGCTAGTCTTGGTTTCAAAATTTTATATTGTTTGACAACTTGTTGGATGATGAGTTGTGAGTCGGCATAGATGACGATGTTCGTTATATCCATTGAGATGGCCAATTTCAATCCAATGATCAATGCTTCATATCCTGCCTCATTTTTCATGTGCGGCTCTATCAGGTGATAGGAGAATCTCAACATACCCTCATCTAGTGTGATGAAAACCAGACCAATTCCTGTTTTGCCTGTCATAACCAGCTCTGATCCTTTGTCTCTTATGGTTGATGAAGCTCCAACGAAATAAATTTCCCAATTCCTAGCATTAGACTATTCTATTTACAACATTTGTACATTTGGTAGCTCAACATTGAGTGGGGACCCAGTTGGAAGTGGGTGTGCTGCGAGAAAATTTGCTAAAATCTATCCCTTGATAGAGCGAAGGGGAACAAAAGTTATATCAAATTACAATAAAATCATTGACCATCATGTTAGACGTTCGAAAAGTGTTGGTTGGGTCATCAGATAATGCAATGGATTAAATTTCAAAATAAGGGTAATATTATGAGAGAGCATGTAATGTTTAAGCTTTTGGCGACAAAAATTAAAGCTAGACAATGCTTCTCAATAGGTGAATACCTTACCTCTGTCGATATTAGAAGATGACTCAAGTACTAGAGCACATTTGACTTACCCTCATCATTGACCTAAGCTAACAGGGCTCCGAGAGAGTCGAATAAGGTCCTGGTATAAAGTATCAACAGTTTTCCCGGGATATGGGCTGTCAAAATAGGAGGAGTCATTAAGTATCACTTAACATCCTCGAAGGTCTGTTGGCATTTCTCTTCCCAAACAAATTTGGTATCCTTTTTAATTAATGTCGAGAAAGGCTGACACCTACTTGAGAGATTATAAATAAAGCGTCTCAGATATGTCAACATCCCTTGAAAGGGACGTAGTTGCTTCAGGGTTTGGGAGGAGGCATTTCCTAGATAGCTTTAATCTTATCCGGGTTGATCTTGATTCCCCAATGATGAACAACTAATCCTAAAAATTTTCCATTTGTGACGCCGAAAGCACACTTTAAGGGATTCATCTTTAGATTATATTATATTAATCGTTCTAACACAATCCTCAAATCATACAAATGGTTTATTTTTTGTTTTCTTTTGATGACCAAATCATCCACGTAGCATTCTACTTGGTTGTGAATGAGGTCATCAAAGATCTTCAACATAGCTCGTTGATATGTTGTTACGACGTTCTTTAACCCGAATGGCATCACTATGTAGCAAAAGATCCCAATCGATGTTCTAAACGTTGTAAGTGTTGCATCTTCTTGTGTCATTTTGATTTGGTTATATCCTAACAATCCATCCATAAAAGAGAAAATCTCATGTGTTGATGAGATTTCTACCATTAATTCTGGTATATGTAACGAGAACTCATCCTTTGGACATGCCTTATTTAATACCCTGATGTCAACACATACACGGATTTGTCCATTTTTCTTCTGAAGTAGTACAATATTGGCTAACTATGTGGGGTATTGCTCTTCCCTTACAAAGTTAGCATTTATTAACTTTTTTCCTCAGTAATGACTTGTTGCTCTATCTCGAGGCACATTTTTCTAGGAGCTTACTTTACTAGGGCCATACCTTTGTCTGCCCCGAGTTTGTGAACTGCAACTTCTGCTAACAGCGTGGGCAATTCAACATAGCTCCATGTGAAGCATTCTTTAAATTTTGACAATGATTTTATTTATTATGTGGATTCTTCATCATTGAGTAGAGAACTTATAAAGGTGGGTTGGGGTTGTTCCTCAGTCCCAAGGTTGATTTCTTTCAATTCATCCATTATTTACTTAATTTCTTCTTCAAATTATGGTGGGGCATCACCTATTAACTGATCTTGAGAGTCATCCTCTACATCAAGGAAATCCTCTTCCAATCTGCTAGTAACAACAAAAGAAAATTTTCGAGTCATCGATTGGTCCTACAGTAACAAACTCAAGACCATCTTTTGAGTTAGGAGTTTGACTTTTATCATTTCATAATTTCTCAAAAAATTGTAGCTTTTCTTTTAACAATTCTTTTAGCACATATCCCTATTGAATTAATTTTTATACATAAGCAGAAAAGTAACCAAAAGGTAATTCCATTAATTTATTAGAATCCTCTTCTAAATTTTCATGATTTTTAGAACTAGTAGAAGGGGGAGCATGGTAAAACTTGATTGGTTTTGAACCAATGTTATGGACTTCCTTGACCTCTAAACTCTTAACCTTTTGATGGTGGACTGGAGTAAGGGTCATTACATTCACATAGTGTTTGATCTGATCATACATTGACTTATATTCATCTTTCTCCCAATCTTCCAAGGAAATTTCATACTGTGATTTCTTTTATTTTATCATCATCATTTCTTCATCGGAGCTTACTTCATCAAAACTTTCTTCCATGTCAATGTTGATGGTCAGCCTAGTTCATTCAACAATCGTGTTGATTCCTCCTCATCCACATCCCCGGCCTCGATCTCCGGTGTATGGGCTAAAAGAATCTCTACCAGCTCATTGAGAAGGAATGGTAGTGGATCGCTGAAATAGAGTTTAATGGCCTCTTCTTTGTGATTCCTCTAATTCTTCCACTTCATTTGCCACAATTTCACGGGAGAGGACATTTTATTTTGGAGGTGCGTAGTAGGCGGCATCTTCATGAATGCCCACTTCATTAACTAAAAATGGTTGTATATCTCCCTTGATACAATGTTTTTGTCCTTCTTTAAAATATTTGATGCATTAGAGTAAAGACGATGGAACCATATCATACCCGTGAATCCATGGACATCCAAGTAAAGCTTGAAAGAGGTCTCTGCATTGATGATGTGGAATCTTATGGTTGTTACTAATTCCTTGACTTTCATTAATAGTGTAATCGATCCAATGGCTCTTTCTCTATTTTGATTAAATCCTCTTAACATAATTTTATCAGTTATAAGATCCTGAGTCTCAATATCCAAATATGTCAATGTCTGTAGACTCATTAGGTTAAAAGATGCTCCTGAGTTTACCAAAACTCCAGACAATACAAATTTGTCAATATTAACGAAAATGTAGAGTGGTCGGTTATGGTCGGTGGTACCGAGCAATAAATCTTCATCTGTGAAGGTTACCCCAAGTAGTTCTTTTAACGAACAAACTTCATCTGAGAATGTGCTGGCCAACTAGGCTAAGCAAATCCTTGGGTCAAGCAAGGTTGTGATTAGAGACTCTCTCATCTCCTTTAACAAGATCAGAGTGTCATAGATGCTTAGTTTGGTTGGAAACCTCCTAAGATGAGATATCACGTTAGAATCCACTTTATAGAATTCTCTAATCTTCACTTGGTTATGTGGTTCTTCCATTGGCGGAGGTGGAGGTAGCTCCTCGTGAGTGACTATTTGTTTTCCTTTATTCACTGGAGTTGTTCTCAAGGGTTACACTTTCCCACTCCTTAGACTTGTTTTTGTGATTTCTTCTCCTTGAGATGTTGTAGGCAAAATTTTTTTTGCCTCATTTTCCTCATCAGAGCAATCCAAGTTGATAGCAATTGGTGCATCATGGCACTTGATGACTGGTTCCTCACTTCCGGCGCTATCGTAAGTGGTGTTGTCGATATCTTCATCATTCTCGTTAACAGTTTCATCAGACTTAAGTATGATTTGAGGAACGGTTTATGAATTAAAATCAGAGTTAGATTGAGAAAATTCAGTTACGTTATCTCTAGAAACAGTTAAAATGTGGTCGAAATCATAATCATTATATTCATAATACCCCGGTTGGGCAAAAATATAATCATACATGGTCAAGGGTTCGAGGATTTTCTTCCTTGAATCCAAGACAACCAATCTAACAGAGGCAGCCCCTATCCTACCCCCTGCGCTATTGATTTTCATTATTTCATTCTTTTCTTTCTCTGGTTGCGGCAATTTCTTTGGTGAAATCTCCATCTTGGGCTGAGCAGGTTGTAGAATCTGAACGGCTGCTTGAGATGAAGCTTTCTTGCTCCAAAATGTACTCCATCCATCCTTTTTTTAATACTGATCTATCGGAGTGATTAGCTCAGCCAAAATTTTTGAGGTTGGGCATCGTGCTCAGATGTGGCAGCTCTAGTCTCGATGACATGAATATCCATGCAATCCTCTTCAAGATAATCATTAAAATTGAAATCCTCTTCATCATCAATGGATACTCCATGCTCTTTGGCTAACTCAGAAATTTCAGCCCTGATCTTTTCAACTTTCTCTTCAATTATTGTTTCCTGTATCATTTTGAGATCTGAAGGATTTTCCTGAACATCCTCCCCTTATTCATCAAACTCTGTATTCATAGCCGCGACGATATCTGATATTTTGGGCCTTTGCTTCATTCCACATTCTTTCCTTGTGGGCTCATTAAACTGTATTGGTACGACCACCTTGGGTACCCATACATTCTTCTTCGACGGTGATATCTTAAGATGGGGTGTCTCAACAGAGGCATCGGTGTGTTGGAGAGAGGCATGCTCCCAATGGTACAAACCAAATACAGTATCAGGTGACTTCTTCACTTTTACAAGCAACAACTACCAGTACCCTTAGACCTAGACATGACTTAGATGATCAAAGTCCTAGAGACCTTGGAGTAGCAATAGTAGTAAAATTTGTGGTATTGACAACAATAGTATCAACTCGACTCCCCAGACAAAAGTTGACAGCAATACGGGCTGGCAAAACTTCAGTTGACTTTTGAGACTGTCAGGCATATATGAAATCCCTTAAAATCTCTTTCTTCATTAGAGGGGACACCGCACATCCCACTTGCTTAAGCAGTTCAACCACTAAACATCCTTATTTAGCAGCCAACCTCTGGAACATCGTATGAACTTTGGTTATAAGAGCAGGCTCTTCCTTCTCCTCATCACGACCGTGAAGTAATGGTAAGGTAGTAACAATTTTTTGAATACTTTCATATACGTTAGTGTCCATTAGCTGGTGGAACCTACTCCTTTGCAGGAGCGGAGAGGTCTCCAGTAATCCAAGTCCCTCCTCGTGAGGAAACTCATCAATGGGTATCTTTTCAAGAATTTGTGCCTTAGCAGCCTTCCAAAATTTTATACCATGATTTTTCCTTTGAGACCAAGTTAATGGTGTAGATTTTGAACTCAAGCTAATTTCAAACACCGATGTCGGGACAGCGAATCATCCAGTTGTTTCTTCAACAATTATAACCTCCTTTCCTTTGGTAGAAAAGGGGACAACATATGTGACAGACGCTGGGGGAGTAGCAATTTTCACCTTCTTGCAGGAAGGAAAATCCTGGGACAATTCAGGTTAAATTGAACAGTAGGCTCCCAAACTTCTGGAGCGGCGAATTTCATTATGAGGAGGAGGGCTTTTCCAGGAATGACTTCAAGTTCATTGAATCCAGTTTCAAACTTGATGGTGGGAGCGACATTGCAAGCATTGCAGCTAGTTGGAAAGTTGCAGGAGAAAGTGAGCGTCGGGAACGCCATTGTAGTAGTTTCAAAAAGAAAGCTCTGAGATTAGTTATTGGGCCAACACCTTGTAATTCTAGTGCAAACACTAAAGAATAACAAATGTCAATCTGTAAAGTGGGCAAGTTTTTATTTATTTTTTAGTTTGTGAATATTTTAAAATTTAGTAAAAATAGTTTGAAAGTAGAAGAATTTAATTAAATAAGAAGAGCAAGTGCAACATGACACAATTTGATTTAATTTGAAAAGTAGCAAACCAAACTCGAAAGGACACATAGAGGAAAGTAAAGTTTATGACCCAGTGCGGGACCGACTTTACAACACACAATACCAGAAGAACTAATCCACGNTACCCTTAGACCTAGACATGACTTAGATGATCAAAGTCCTAGAGACCTTGGAGTAGCAATAGTAGTAAAATTTGTGGTATTGACAACAGTAGTATCAACTCGACTCCTCAGACAAAAGTTGACAGCAATACGGGCTGACAAAACTTCAGTTGACTTTTGAGTCTGTCAGGCATATATGAAATCCCTTAAAATCTCTTTCTTCATTAGAGGGGACACCGCACATCCCACTTGCTTAAGCAGTTCAACCACTAAACATCCTTATTTAGTAGCCAACCTCTGGAACATCGTATGAACTTTGGTTATAAGAGCAGGCTNAAAAATATAATCATACATGGTCAAGGGTTCGAGGATTTTCTTCCTTGAATCCAAGACAACCAATCTAACAGAGGCAGCCCCTATCCTACCCCCTGCGCTATTGATTTTCATTATTTCATTCTTTTCTTTCTCTGGTTGCGGCAATTTCTTTGGTGAAATCTCCATCTTGGGCTGAGCAGGTTGTAGAATCTGAACGGCTGCTTGAGATGAAGCTTTCTTGCTCCAAAATGTACTCCATCCATCCTTTTTTTAATACTGATCTATCGGAGTGATTAGCTCAGCCAAAATTTTTGAGGTTGGGCATCGTGCTCAGATGTGGCAGCTCTAGTCTCGATGACATGAATATCCATGCAATCCTCTTCAAGATAATCATTAAAATTGAAATCCTCTTCATCATCAATGGATACTCCATGCTCTTTGGCTAACTCAGAAATTTCAGCCCTGATCTTTTCAACTTTCTCTTCAATTATTGTTTCCTGTATCATTTTGAGATCTGAAGGATTTTCCTGAACATCCTCCCCTTATTCATCAAACTCTGTATTCATAGCCGCGACGATATCTGATATTTTGGGCCTTTGCTTCATTCCACATTCTTTCCTTGTGGGCTCATTAAACTGTATTGGTACGACCACCTTGGGTACCCATACATTCTTCTTCGACGGTGATATCTTAAGATGGGGTGTCTCAACAGAGGCATCGGTGTGTTGGAGAGAGGCATGCTCCCAATGGTACAAACCAAATACAGTATCAGGTGACTTCTTCACTTTTACAAGCAACAACTACCAGTACCCTTAGACCTAGACATGACTTAGATGATCAAAGTCCTAGAGACCTTGGAGTAGCAATAGTAGTAAAATTTGTGGTATTGACAACAATAGTATCAACTCGACTCCCCAGACAAAAGTTGACAGCAATACGGGCTGGCAAAACTTCAGTTGACTTTTGAGACTGTCAGGCATATATGAAATCCCTTAAAATCTCTTTCTTCATTAGAGGGGACACCGCACATCCCACTTGCTTAAGCAGTTCAACCACTAAACATCCTTATTTAGCAGCCAACCTCTGGAACATCGTATGAACTTTGGTTATAAGAGAAGGCACTTCCTTCTCCTCATCACGACCGTGAAGTAATGGTAAGGTAGTAACAATTTTTTGAATACTTTCATATACGTTAGTGTCCATTAGCTGGTGGAACCTACTCCTTTGCAGGAGCGGAGAGGTCTCCAGTAATCCAAGTCCCTCCTCGTGAGGAAACTCATCAATGGGTATCTTTTCAAGAATTTGTGCCTTAGCAGCCTTCCAAAATTTTATACCATGATTTTTCCTTTGAGACCAAGTTAATGGTGTAGATTTTGAACTCAAGCTAATTTCAAACACCGATGTCGGGACAGCGAATCATCCAGTTGTTTCTTCAACAATTATAACCTCCTTTCCTTTGGTAGAAAAGGGGACAACATATGTGACAGACGCTGGGGGAGTAGCAATTTTCACCTTCTTGCAGGAAGGAAAATCCTGGGACAATTCAGGTTAAATTGAACAGTAGGCTCCCAAACTTCTGGAGCGGCGAATTTCATTATGAGGAGGAGGGCTTTTCCAGGAATGACTTCAAGTTCATTGAATCCAGTTTCAAACTTGATGGTGGGAGCGACATTGCAAGCATTGCAACTAGTTGGAAAGTTGCAGGAGAAAGTGAGCGTCGGGAACGCCATTGTAGTAGTTTCAAAAAGAAAGCTCTGAGATTAGTTATTGGGCCAACACCTTGTAATTCTAGTGCAAACACTAAAGAATAACAAATGTCAATCTGTAAAGTGGGCAAGTTTTTATTTATTTTTTAGTTTGTGAATATTTTAAAATTTAGTAAAAATAGTTTGAAAGTAGAAGAATTTAATTAAATAAGAAGAGCAAGTGCAACATGAAACAATTTGATTTAATTTGAAAAGTAGCAAACCAAACTCGAAAGGGCACAAAGAGGAAAGTAAAGTTTATAACCCAATGCGGGACCGACTTTACAACACACAATGCCCAGAAGAACTAATCCACAAACACACCTATTGGGGGTCCAACCCCACACAAAAGATAAAAATCCTAATGAACTCTTGAACCTCTCTGTCCAAAGGTGATTGAACAGTGGTCCTGAAGTCCGAAAGAGAACCGTACTTACCTAAGAAAGAAATGGGTGAAGCATGTCAACGGAATAAGGATAATTTGGTCCATAAGGGACATCGACACATTACTCATGTTTAAGGACAATATTATCTGATTTAAATGGAGAGAGAAACTCCTCCCTAACGGAGTCGCCAGAATTTGTCGGTCGCCAAATTGGGAGTTCTAAGTCCCTGAAATGGATATCCTAATGCTTTTTTTAATTTAATTTACATATATAATTTAAAAAAGTAGTATTTTAAAATTTTAAAATACAAAACTGGACCGATCTCATATCCTCAGTAGTTTAAATAAACGAGCCTAATACCGCAAGCAATGCATCTTCCCCGAAGAGTAGACACACCACTTGTTAGTAAGGCTCAATTAAATAAGAATTTATGACATCCACTTAAGTCTGTAAAAAATCATTTTTTATGTTGACCTACAAGTTCCCCTATTTAATACAAAAAATTAAATAGGGTTATATTAAGTTGGGTTCTTGAAAATTTTCTATAATGACAAGCCTCTATAGTTAATTACATCTTAGATAACCAAATTCACCTAAGAAAACTCTCGATAAAAATCAAGGGATATTGTCTTCAAAGAGTTCAGAGAGATATGACTTTTCAAAAGATCGAACAAAGAGGTGTGAAATGGAAATTGCTCAAATTTAGAACATTTTTTTTTAATCCAAAGGAAGAAGAACTAGGGGATTTCATGGATCCTGAGGAGAACCTCGGCGACTTCCCAAGTCATCCTATGGTCTGAATTCAATTTCAAGAATAATTAAGTTTTTCATCTTGCCCATTTTATGGATTAGGGTTTACATTCATGCAAGATAATCACACAAATAGCCTTGAAGAAATGAGGATTTAGGTTGTGACGAATGACAACCTCAGAATCCTTGGGCAAGTTAGGGCTTAAATTGTATAGCAGAACCATACAAAGGCCTAAAGAGAAGTTGAAAATTTATGTCGCACTAGGCGGACGACCTCAAAATTCTATGGCTTATTGTTTAATTTCTAAGGAAAGATGTGTTGTTGCAAGTCCTCGTGCTGTTGCAGATCACAGTTGTAGAAGGTTGCCTACAAAGCTAGCTCCAGGCTCCTCAGTGAAGTAGCAGTCCTAAATTTTAAGGTTTAAATGTTTAAATGACAAGTTTAAAGTCAATTATTATGATGGGAATTAAATTTGATTAGAGCAACATCGGTTAGGATCTCACGGTTCCCTCTTTATAACGTCACTACTTTCTTTGGATTCACTTAGTCTAAATGAATTTACTAAACTCAACTCAATGGGTTCCACTTTCATTTAGAACATGGGAAATCTCATTAATAACCGTCAGTTACCTCCTCCAAGGGATTCCCAATCATCTGATAGAAACGTTTTAAATTAGTTGCAACTTTTTTGTATTATTTTGTTTCTGATTAAATTTTGAGTTGTCTTATATTTTGATTGTTGTGGCGGTGGATTTTATCTTATTTTGACTTCTTAATTTTGGTTTGGGTAATTATGTGGCTATCCTAAAAGTTTTAGTTTTGACATGCAGGGTGACCTTGTTATTTAACATGCAAGTTTATAGGTTGGAAATGAGAGGTACAGAAATGTAAATAAAAGCAAATTACATTGTAATAAATTAAAAGTGTACCTGTCGATTCTTCTCATTCCTCCACCTGAAAGGTCAGTACTTGCAATGCATATATATAATTTTGCAGGAATTAAAACATGCTTGTTGGAAAAGCAGAGAGTATTGTTTTGAGGTATGTCTACCAAACCCTATGTCATACCCTGGTGGGTCCAATTTGTTCATCTGTGAGGATGATTCCATCAAGCAAATCATAATATGTCCAAGTGTCCACCGAGATTCTCAAAGGATCATTGAAAAGGTCCTAGTTAATAGCCTAGACATTTCACAGTCCCTCGAATTGTTTCAAGTTCATTTTAGACTTATTATGTTTGCTATGTGGTTCACCCAATTCATACTCTTATGCTCAAAGAACCTTGATGTTTAGATTATTTTTTTAAGTGGGGTACTTATCATTTGATGTTTCACTTATGAATTATACAGGTAAAGGCCCTTAGGGGCAATTTGGCTTAATTAAGAAACTTACTCATTTTGACTTTTAAATATGGGCTTCTAGTGTTTTAAAAAGGATTCAAATTATTTGTAGGTCATTTTCTAAACCTCATTAGAAAAAATTTTAATTAAGCCTAATTCACCACTAAGCCCTTAAAACTAAATAGGTAGATTTGTAATTTTTAGATAAAATTAAATTTTAATACTTATAATCCTTAATAGAATTCATAAATCATTTTAAAAACATTAATTAGGGTTTTAAATTAGTGGGTATGTTTTTCCGAAGTCAAACCCTCAACCTCAATATCCTCTTATTTTACTACTCTTCTGAATTTTATCAATTTAAGAAATTACAAATTTCTCCTTAATGAGACCAAAGTGAGATTAGTTACTACAATTTATCCATTTTATATTTCAATCATCTAAACATGTCAATTACGATCATTTACCCATTTACCCTTTGGTTGGGCATAAATATTAATCTAGGCTTAAATCCTAAAATTATCATTTTGCCCTTAGGGCCTTAAAACCTTATAATTCATTAAATTAAACCCAAATGACTTTAAAATTTTTTTCGGTGCCCCACTCATGGTTTAAATAAAACATCAGAGGGAAAAAATGTGATTTTTCTGAATTTATTTAATTTTATAATTATTTTAATGTTAAACTAAGGATTTCTAATGAAAATTCAATAACTTAACCAAAACAAAACATCTGTCCTGAAGAAAAATAATGGTTCCAGTTTAATTATTAGAGGTTTAATTTAATTATTAGTATTATTTATTTGTTTTGAGTATTAATTAAATATAATACCCACTAATTTTTTATAAATCATTTTAAAAATTAATATAATATAATTTATAAATCATTTTAAAAATTAATTAAATATAATTCATTAAAATTGGAAAATTAAATTTTATTTTTTTCTTAAATTTCTCTGTGTTCATAAAACCTGGAAAAACAAATTTCATTTTTTTATATTTTAATTATTAGAATTATTTTAGTGGAAAATTAAAGAAAATTTATTTTAAGCCTTTAAAAAATAATATCTTGACTTAAAAAATTAGGAGAACTATTTTAATTGGTTCCAAGTGATCAAGAAGTCAAATGTGTCATTTTTCGTGAGTTTTTAAAATTTTGTAAATTTTNAATTAAAGAAAATTTATTTTAAGCCTTTAAAAAATAATATCTTGACTTAAAAAATTAGGAGAACTATTTTAACTGGTTCCAAGTGATCAAGAAGTCAAATGTGTCATTTTTTGTGAGTTTTTAAAATTTTGTAATTTTAATGATTTTTAATTAATTTTTAATTATTTAAATATTTAAAAATGGCTTAAAAATATAATATTTATTTTAATTTCAGTTTTATTTTTCTTAGGTTCTCTTGGTCATAAGGAGATCCTAAAACCAATTTGGTGANTTTAATTTCAGTTTTATTTTTCTTAGGTTCTCTTGGTCATAAGGAGATCCTAAAACCAATTTGGTGATTTTTTAAATGTATTTTAATTATTATGATTATTTTAGTGCAAAAATGCAATTTCACTTAATTAATCCATTTTAGTGGTCAAATTAATTCCAATTAACTTGAAATTTTTATGGGGAGTTCCTCGGATATTAAATTATATTGGCGAATGATTTTTAAGCCATTTATATTTATAATTATTCCAATTTAATTTTCTTTCATTTTTAGGGGTTGGTATCAATTAGGGTTATTCTNGAGTTTCTCGGATATTAAATTATATTGGCGAATGATTTTTAAGCCATTTATATTTATAATTATTCCAATTTATTTTTTTTTTCATTTTTAGGGGTTGGTATCAATTAGGGTTATTCGAAATGAGTTAAACCAAATTTATATTTTTCTTGGGGTCCTCTGACCACAATGAACCTACCAAAATATGTTTTGTATTTTTTTTATTAATATTTTAATTATTATAATTATTTTACCAAAACAAACATGACATACTTGAAAAATAGAGATCTCTGCCTAGAGATCTCCCCTGACCTTGGAAAAATTAGGGAAGATCCCTCGTGACAGAGAGAGTCAAAGCCCTAAGAATCAATTCATGGTGAAATGTTCATGCAAATGGAGAATAAAAATAATGAATACACTATTTAATTAATTAGNTATTCTAAATGAGTTAAACCAAATTTATATTTTTCTTGGGGTCCTCTGACCACAATGAACCTACCAAAATATATTTTGTATTTTTTTTATTAATATTTTAATTATTATAATTATGTTACCAAAACAAACATGACATACTTGAAAAATAGAGGTCTTTGCCTAGAGATCTCCCCTGACCTTGGAAAAATTAGGGAAGATCCCTCGTGACAGAGAGAGTCAAAGCCCTAAGAATCAAGTCATGGTGAAATGTTCATGCAAATGGAGAATAAAAATAATGAATACAATATTTAATTAATTAATCATGCATACATCAAACATACATGAAACTATTTTCACATTATTCTCCTCTATTCACTGAGCATGCGGATATTTTTCTTTTATTTTTATGATGTTTCTATGAAAAGATATGGATTATTCAAGTTATTGTATTTAAATAAATTAGAAAAATCCATATTTTTTATTTAAACCTTGTGGTGCCACCTCAACCTATGGCAGCTCTGAATGACCACGGGGTGCTCCGCTATTCAACGCCCCCTTCTGACTCAGCAGCCACGTGTCCCGCCTCATAGTTCCATCAGCTTGTTGATACACAAAAAATATATACATTTTTAGACCCATATTTTATACTCATTTTTGTGATATTGCACTTTAATGGAAGGTATTTTTATGTTTTCTTACAGGTTGTTGATTTTTAGGACTTGAAGCAAAAAATGATGGAATTTAGAGTCAAAATGGTGTTTTTGAAGAAATGCTCAACACTGACAGCGCCAAGAGCAGCTTCGATAGTGCCAAGAGTAGCGTCGGCTGCACAGACCAATAGAACAGATGGTGAATTTTACTCAGCACCGACGGCGTCGTTTGACAGAGAGCAGTGAATTAAATTGCAGAACACTGGCGTCGATGGCGACTGCGCCAATTTCTGTTCAGCCCCTCTTTATAAAAGATTCGACAAATTTGGACGCTTTTTGAAGAGTTTTTGGAGGCACGTATTGGAGAACCGAATTTAGGCTTTATTTGGGGCCAAAATTGATCAAAAAAATGACTTTTCTGACATCTCATTGTC